>VOMN01011193.1:0-10915 GCA_014899125.1 Orchestia grillus
TATAAAAAACATGTCATTATCATCATATTATAAAAAACATGTCATTCCCATCATGTTATAAAAACCCTGTTATTACCATCATATTATAATAACCATGTCATTGTCATCATGTTAGAAAAACTATATTATTGCCATCATGTTATGAAAACCTTGTCATTCCCACCGTGTTATAACAGCCATGTCAAAACTTCCTAAGGCATTATGTTTTCATTGTGAAATTTCCAATGATTGATTTTTCTGCACTAAGCACGTACTGCTTCAAAATTAATATTAACATGCTTAAGAGGTGAAAATGCATTACATGCGACGTCATCGATGATCGGAAATCGAAGACATCTTTTCGTTATTGAAACGAACAGGGTGTCTAAAAAATACGATACCTAATTTTCAAGGGCTGTATTTCATAAACTATTAAACTTACCAAAATTTGGAACGTCAAATTTTGTTTTATTATGCGTTGGTATCATTGGTACGGCTTCAGCTGGTAAGTTGAATTATGTATGAATACGAAAACGGGATCTTAAACTATTCAAGACTTTTACCGATCGAAGAGCCTCCCCATTATACAACTCATAAAAGAACAAAGAACATTCATCGTTGAGAAGTATTTTCAAACGAAAAGTTTCCGACAGGGGTCATTCAATCATTTCAAAAACATTTTCCTGAGAGACCTGATGGCGGGAATAAGGATGCGAATGCAACTGTGTATTGAGAGAAGCGGAGGACACACCGAAGGAAACGAACATCAACAGGAAAATTTCGATTGATTTTTATTTTAGTGGCATTTTTTATTTAATAAATGGTTGAAAGTTATTAAAAATATGGTTTTATATCATAAAATTCGAACTTCATTAAAAGTGTGCAAACAGTTTTCAGTATCAGTCACTAAAAATACTGCGTAAAGAAAGCGGTTGGATCAATTCTTCTGAATTTTTGCACAGAGATGGAACAAATGTTAAAAAACAGCATATAACTCTTCAATTTTTTGAAGTTTAATAGTTTCTGACTTACAGCCTTTGAAAACTGGGTATCTTTTTTTGGGACATCCTGTGTAGACTGCGGCCTCACCAGCGTCTGCATGCGGCTGAAGCCACTCTCATGTACTCTCGTCCTGTCTAGCTCATCGGTCGGTATTTCAACTATGCTCGAAATATTCAATTCCTATGTAATGAATGCAGCCGAATGAAATTGCCCTGCTCCGTAAATCGTACTTTTGCTGAGAAAAACCTACAGAGCAAATGCATTATGTGAAGAAATACTATGTGTAGTATAACTTTCGATCAATTTTAGATGATTACTGGTAGTATAGAAAGTAAGTTACTTTTTCACCTTAAAAACTAGGTTAATTCAGAAAAATATGCTAGAGTAGCCTTTTCTCAGTTATTTTGCCTGTACTTGTTTTATGGTCAAGCTAGGATATAGTATCCGTGTTCTATTAAACAATTTGCCTTATAGTTTTTTTTCTCTGATGACAGAAACCATGCTCACTTTAACTAATTAAATCAAGTTTCTGACGTATATATGAGCGTACACCAGAAGTTAATACATTTCGATAATTTTGACGTAGATCTTTGTGCATTTTGGAATAATATATTTACTGACAGTTCAGAGAGCGTTCTATTAGATACCAAGAGAACCAAATAAAAACGAAAGCCAGTGAAGTAAGAAACAGTATTGTCAGAAAAATCCCATTATATTGAGCTGACACCTCATTCTCTTCCAGCATTTACCGAGCTGAGCTGTGTTTCGCGTATTAAAGTTGCATCGCAGACAAACTTAGATCTAGAAAAAACAGGTTGTTTAAGGTTGTTTAAGACAAGTTGCGGCAAAACGGGAACTCGTACATCGTATGTGCCATCGTTTAAGAAAAACGTGTTATAAAATGTGAAAACATCCTCAGAATTAGACCTGTACGGTGAGAATGAATATTGTTCAGGAATAAAAACGCTTATATGGTCGTGAAACACGAAGAAAACGTTTAACCGTGATAGAAATTTAAAGGCAAGTGTTAATGTTATTTACGCGGTTCTATTTAGTAGGACAATAACATTTACTTAGAGTGGTTCGATATGTACCTTCGTAGGGTTCATTTGGCCTCCGATACAATCATTAATACGATTCTATTTCTGAGAGCTCATGGATAGCATGAACTGCGCATAATTAAAACGCGTGGTGATCAGTGAAGTGAAATTAGGGCAACAATCCTGTTGCCGCTCGGCTGAAGAACCCACTAATGGCATATTAGGTCCCAAAACTGACGGTCATTCACGTGAAACACTGCGAACGCATCGAGCGAAATTAACAGCAACTCACCTTAATGCTTTCCAAACAGTTTCCCCTGTAGCAGACAACGCTGAGCTCTAAGGCTCAGCTTGGTATGTTTACCCGGACTGGTTTCTTTTGTTTGAGCAATCAAAGTCTATTGGGGGCTGCAGTCTTGCTTTGTTGGCTCCTTCTTTCTAAATCGAGGCAGATTATTGGTTACTCAGTTGGCTCTAGCTTTCTCCAAAATCGCGTACAAAAAAAGGTGGACGTGTTGGCTCGATGAGATATTTTAATAAATCTGCATCTAAAAATATCAATTTAAACTTTTAGAAAATCCAGGTTCTGCAGTGGTCCAAATCATATAAGATTTTTATACGAAATTGGAAGGCAGTGATTGCAATTCAGCAGACTTAGTCCTTTATTAATGTCAATTCCAGTTTATCTTGTTCCATAAATTTTCATTTAATTTAGTTCTGCAATCTGCAATAATTCTGTTAACGACGCATTCCACAACACTGTATGTCAAAATTTTGATAAAGTTATTTTGCTGCCTTCACAGTTGATAAGAGATTCATTTGCTTATCGCTACCCATATTCCAATAAGTCATTGTACCTGAAAGTGAGAAGATTCTTACAAGCCTATCTTTAAGAAAAAATTACTAGGCAAGACTTCTCTGTACTGTAGCTCTTTGATCTTCTGAAGATATGTACATTACACTGCTCGTTTTATGCGTTCCCCCATCCAACGTAGGATGATACGATTTTACATTTTCTTATTAATAGCGTTTATAACTGGCTCTTCAGGTTTGTTTTGAGTGGGTAGATGCTTCTAATTATGGTAGTGAATTCGGTGCTAATAATAGAGCGTGTGGGTGAGCAGGATAATGAGTGAGAGGCAAGCTCATAAAGGGCATGCAGGTTCATAAGACAAATGCAGAATATACCTTTTTAAGGCTTCAATATTTCTGCTAAACACTATTGTGAAAGGGGATTTCTGTGAAAAAACATTTAAGGTATCGTTTTAGGTGTTGTGATAACTTAATAGATACTGAAACAATGCGTATTTGATAGAATTAGCTTGATAGCTGGTTCAGAAAAAATAAAATTGAGATTAGGAGCGCGACTATAACCTGCAATTAGGACATGTCAACGTTTAGTCTCCACGTAGAAATTGACGAAAGCAAGCTTATTTGACCGTTTGCTGATGCAAGCGAGAATTGGAGAGGCTAATGGAAAACAATACGTAGTTTTGGAGATGATCTAATAGATTTACGTGAGAACAAAACCAAAATATAATCAGTAGTGAACAATCTTACGATGCAGTACAATGAACAAGAAATTAGTTATAAAAAATGGAAGTATTTTGAACAGGTATTGCATGGAGAATTACGGCTTTAGAGATAGGTGAACAAAAAAGTGGAAGCGAACGGTGTACGGAAAAAATAAATGTTTCTATGCATAAGAAGCTAGTAGGCGTATTCTAGAACTGATAAAAGTTCGGTATTACAAATCCTATCATTGTTTAAAACGAGCAAGGAACTTTTGTAAATGGAAAGGTGTCCAATTTAGGTTATTTCAAAGGATAAGGTAAGTAACGATTGATTTCCATCGCAGGAAAAATTTAGATTGGATTGTGTTATATCATTATATCATCAGATGCGCTTATTAAGCATGTGCAAATGATTTTGTTGTCAAGAAAAAGTAAAGTAGTTTCTGATAAAAATTTAGCACATTTTGGAATAAGTAATACAACCCACGAGCTGCGTGAGGGATTTTTTTGTAGAGAATTCAATGATGGGGACTGTTTCTGAAGCGTGATTAATTCACTCGCGAGAACTGGGAAACCACACAGCATGAATTTAGAGGCACAATGGGGACGTGTTCTAGGAATGGATATAGCTTAAAACTGACTATGAGATCTTTGAGTAGATTTTAGAAAAATGCCATGATTTTAGTCTTCTAGGGCAAATATATCTACAGATCAAGGGATAAAGGAAGACCGACACGCAGATATAGAGAATGACATCATATCGGAGAACTTTATTAGTGAAATAAAGTTATGTGAAATAAGTTTACCGACTGTGAGTCGCAAAGAGAATGGTACTCATGTAAATAGGATAAATATTATTATTAAAACAATGAGAAGTGATGCCGTGGAAATGCAGCACACTGAAAATAGGTCGGGCAAAAGAATTTTCAAACCGAGTTAAAACGATATAATCATAACGAGTATCATAATAAAAGAGTTCATTTGTTCGAGAGTCACTGAGTTGCTGGAGGGAGGAAGACGAATTAAAGATGGATTAATTTTGGATAGCTAAGATGACAAAGAGAGAGAGAGGCAGAGAAGGACAGAGAGACAGAGCGTTGGCAGCCAGTGTTATGCCTTAGCTTTCACAGCAATGCTCCATTGAGACAACGAAGCATAGAAAAACTTGGGAGACAGCTGAGCTTAGATTCATTGTTCGGGTCTGGGCTCGTTAAATATATAGGACTCTGGATCAAGGTGAGTAAACAGGTGAGGCCGCAGAGTGTTGTCTGCTTAGATGGTACAGTCAACTAAATATCTAAACTGATGGCGATTGTCAGGTGTCATGTTATTATGAAATTAATTTACATACTTGCATTAGAATGAATACAGATTATAAGTTGTGGCCGAAAGAATTTATTTGCTCATTACTTATCTTCTGAAAACGTTTTGTTGATGTTTCGAACGTTTATAAACATACCTTATTCGATTTACATTCAATCAAAAATACTGCAAAATCACGCAGGGAACACTTTTATCATCTTTTACCATTAGATTCAGTAGACACAGGTGGTATAGCATTGCTGATACTTTTTGAAGAGAGTATCTTCACAACATTTTCACGACTCATTGAGTGGATTCTAAACTGATTTCACGATGGAAAAAACATTTGTTTGTAATGAAACAAGTACTACCCAATGACAGTGCTCTCACTGGCTGTTTCTCTAGGATGGTTTAGCTTTGCGTCTGCGGTTTGGGCTGGTAATGAAACTGCTTGACAGGAATGCCACTGTACTATGTAACTTTATTTTGTTCGCGGCAGTAAATTGTTATTTCCTAAGTCCTTTTATTGCAAACCAATAGAAATTATTAGTGTTCCTATGGAACTTTGCTTTTTCATTATGCTTGTACGACATTTATTCCTGAAGTTGTGTTGGAGAATGGTAGGTTTGAAAATTCATTGACCTTTAAGCAAAAACAAAATATTGCATTCATTTTTTTATTTTGTTTCATTAAAATAAATGGAGAATGATGGATTTAACCCAGGAGCAAGACAAATGTGAAATTCGTCTAAGGCAAAAAAGGGAGTTTTTGACACTTAAAATAACTTTACTACAAAAATTAATCGCTATGATGCGATACAGAACAGACTATGTTAGCCTGCAATAAACTTGAATTACGGTGCTCTAGAACTGATAGTATTGGGAAATGCTAGGAAGACCCGCGGCGGCTGTTACACGCATGAAAAGAATACCTGAGATAATTTCTTGCTTGGCCCTTTTTCGAAATACGGCGAAGTTGAATGTTCTAATATGGAATTTATCTATGATTGGATCTCGTCACCAGAAAGTTGTAGGTCATTCTTTCTGAGCATCAAAATTCTTGCTGCATGAGCTTAGAATTTTTTGTATCTTGGTACATAAAAGGTGTGTTTTATGAAATGCTTCGGGTTGATGACCAGAATAAGGTAAATGAACATTCGTGTGAGACCACAAACACAGTCACTCTGTTGTTGCCAGGTACTTGCGAGCGTCAGCTGCTTTGTTTCGTGGCACGCATTGAGGTATCCGTGTGAGGATACCCTTTTCCTCTGTCCACAGTGCAAGAAAAAAGACTCGCAAATTTTGAGCTCTAGCTTTAACCAATGTTTTAATCCCAACAATTTCTACATCCTTCGAATATTCAGAATTGTACGGTTATTTATAATTTATTGTTTAATTGATTTCTCGTATAATGTCTAAGTTTGGTTCTCATCAACTCACACTCCCCTGCAATCTTCGCAAACTTACTTTCTGTTGCAGACGAGCCCTTTGTTTAGCGTTCATGCAAAGGTGATGACACTTTAATTGCTAAACCCTGATTTTGTATGGCATTTCTTGGTAATGAATGCAATACTTCTTCATTTTTAAGATAATTTTTTCTCATTTTACCTCATTTCAGTCGTTTAAATTAACTTAACGTGAGCAAAAATGAAAAATTTTAGCTGAAACCAATATATTTTTTCTCTAACTTGTGCTGACAATAGTAGGCCGTTAATGGATTAAACTCACTGACCTCACTTATAATTTTTACTGATGTTTCGATTTGTATGTAACCCGGTCTAGCCTGGCAACGACGATGGTCCTTCCATTTTGAACTTTTCTCAAAACTGAAGCCTGTTTTTCGACTGGCTCCTGGCGATCTTCGAGATGAGTCGTACTTATTTCAAGCACTATTTGATTCGTGCTGAACATTGTTGGTTTCGGGTATTCGAAGTTTTGAACTCAAATCAGGGGGTGCTTGAAATGAGTGCGTCATATAACGAGGCTCGCCTGCACAACATAACTTTTCATAATGTCTCTGCCTATGGGTTTTGAACTCCTCCTACAACATCAAAGTTTTTCCGGTAAATCGTTTGAGAGACCTAAGCCAGCGAAACAAAACTTCGTTACTTTGTTCTTGAGAATTTTTGCTTAAGGTTAAGGAAAGATGGTGACGAATTGTTCAACTAAATGGTTCATATTTAATTGGATAAAACTGCAATAACTTATATTTATTGACCTTTTTGTTGCCTTTAGAAATCGGCACGGAGTTTCCGGACAACTCAGTTAAAAGTGGTCCTGTAAACTATTAACCGCAGTTGTCTTCGTTTCATCCCCGTTTTTCCAAAGTGCAACTAACTTTTTGCTAGAGTAATGTATTAATTTTGGATTTTCTAAAGTTTCAAATTCAATGAATCATAGGTACACAATTTTTCTAAGAATCGTTCATGATCTTTGAAGGCTCTACGGTTCTCATTTAAGATCCAAACTTTTCTGTCCCAACGGTTTTCAAACCTCAGTTCTGTGCAGTGTCTCTTAATGACTCTTATATTCGAAGCCTCTTGTAAAAGCTTATGTTTCATCTCTAACGCGAAATCTGCATCACATTCTTACTCTTAACACACAGACTTAGCCATGCTGGCGATATACTTTGCTGCGTTTTTGAGGCCTTGACATCAAGTGCGGTTCACCATTTACGCTCCTGCATTTTCCTGGAAACCGAACCGTATGACTTTGGGAAAATCCACTTCCTCTAAAAACAGAGATCGTAAACTGTTGATAACACATTGTTTTTTAATCAATTTTGCTTGTTTAAAGGGCCCAACGTTGAATCATGGGGGATTTATTCTTCAACGGGAAAATAAACTTTTTCAGACAACGGAGCGGAGCATGTGAAGGAGGCTCCAGTGGAAGCAGATGGGAGCCAACGTCATTCAACAGTGAACAATACCGACACAGTGGGCGACGACTGTAGGTGCAGTACTGCTGCCGGGCTGGATAGGCCTTAATCAAATTGATTGATACGACTTTTGTAACCGCGTTTGTCCGCAATGTCTTGCTTTTGTAACAGTGTTTACCCGACTGCAGCGAAGATTAGTAGGTTTTAGGTATCTAAATGCACGGGCGTTTACTTTCAAGTAACACATTAAGGCAGCGCCGTTTTATTTAGAGGCTTAGCTACAGGGAACTAAATGCCTAAATCTCTTGAGGTACTCAAGGTGGTACCGAGCAAAAATGTTCACATTTATCACGAAGATTCAGAACCACTGTTATAATGAAAATCCTGTAAAGATAATTTTTGAATGATAAGTAATCTCGTGCAAGCATAATTACTACTGTTCAACCGACACCGAGAGCCTATTTTGCTACAGCGATCCAGAAAAAAATTAAAAGTAGTACAAGCGGCTCACACATCAGACCGTTCTATATACTCAGCAGGAAAGGATATTTAGACGCGTAATAACTACGCTACTCTAACCTAAGCCAACACATCTTAGCAGGATTCATGCATCGAAGTCTTACTTATGATGCTAGTTCAACGATGCAGGAAGCTCGTCGAATTTACACAATCCGTTGGCGGGAGGCTCAAACCGGATGTTATGAGTATGAACCAGTTCTGTACCAGCTGAACAGGGGACGATGGGTAGAACAGAACACGGAAGGGAACCAAACACATTGGATGAACAGAGTGCACGGACTAACCAGAGATCGGGGCAGTAAATATCCCTTGGTCAAACCAATTTTCCAAACCTTCTACTGATAATTCGCAAGTGACGAGGGCAGCAGGATTCTTTTCCATTGGCACATACCTGAGGGAACAAGTTAGTAACAGTCCTCTTTCAATAACGACACGAATTGCAACATATCTTTCACTCTCATGTAAGCAAGAATCATAAAAGGCTTCCTTACTACATAAAAGGCTCCAGGATAAGGCAATTCGAGAGCCTTGGATCTTGTTATGGAGTTTGCTCTGCCTGGCAAGAGGGCGCTTCCTTGTCTTCCTCTCTTCCTGCTCGTATTTTGCCTGAGTGAATACTTGTTCTTCTTAATATGCGGCTTGCCTAGTTATCCTTGGTTATTTATTTGTGAACGTCAAGTATGCCAAATCATATTATTAATATTTAACCAATTACTGTATAAGCAATCAACAGTAGGCTCAGCTAATATCATATCAATCGATGGACTAACTCGTAAAGAAAAGAATAAACGTAATCGAATGAATGCTGAGTTCGTTAACTCAAGGTCTTTTATTAACTAGTAGTGTGTACATTTCATTTCACCTTCCTTCCGCTGGAAGTGTGATTCATCAGATTTATTTTTGAGTCTCCCATTGAAACTTTCCGCGTCTGTGAGTTGAAGGCACTAAAAACACCACGTTCGTACGTCTGTTTACATGATTACTGCTCAGTGAATCGAGGTTGTTGAACTTATAGAATAGTTGTTAGCGATTATTTCAAATTTTAATTTAAGAAAACTCATATTTACAGTAACGTGAATTGGTTGTCGCCAACGGAGAGTTGGCACCTTGTCTTTTTGTCTCCCTCGTCTATTCTTCACGGTTGTTAATTCTGGCCGCTTTAAGGAAAGTAGGCAATTATAATCTGGATCAATCATTTCTTGGGTTGTGAAATATTGATTGATCTTAGCAAAAGTCATTTACTTTGAAATTTATATGTAATTTTCTTTTAGTTTCAACCTTCTCTGTCTGTCTGAGAGGATTCATTGTTTTTTCGAGCTGCCACTGAGTCTAATGATCATAATTAACCTTCAATACGAGAGGCGCAGGCTGTAGTGGCGCGGTGGTCTAAGTGCATTAGCTTGATCCCCAATACACGGCGAGCTGGACCCAAAACGCGCAAGGAAGAAAGGAGAATTGCCATGATAACACTTTTCCTTTATATTTATAAAGTTTCAACTTCATAGGAAATCAATTTAACTTGTTTATTGCTTACGTATTGTTAATGTTATGTGAGAAGTAGAGCAAATAATTTAAATACAGAAGAAATCTTAAACTTCCGTTGCATTTTAAAAAAAATTTCTATCTGTGTTTTGCTTGCAGATGACTAACATTATGTACAATCATAAATGCTTTCATTATGCGAAAGAAATGAGTTGAAAAATGTTTTTTATTATAATAACCTTTCGTTGAATAAAATAAGTGAAGACTTCCCAACTATTCCTCAGCTTAGATCCAAGACTCAAATTTATCTTCAAGTATAAGTTTAATAATATCATGAACTTGTACGTCATTATTCCAAAGAGTGGCATTTAATTTGTCGCTTTTTACATTGGTAACGTGAAGAACTCAATGTATAAATTTTATCGTTCTGAAAATCTGAGTATTAAACAATATAGATATTTTTTCACATGTTTGCATCAGTATTTCGAAAACCTTTCGTGATGCTATATTTCAATCTTCTTCCGACTGTTAAAAATTTCTTACTTGGTTGTCAGTAACATACATCGTGTACCGCGAAGTTCGATATACTGAGAACACCATCCGTTCAGAGTGTGATGAGAATTTTTCTATGTAAATTTCTGCCGAATTGCCTTGCAAGCGAATTTTATCATGAAAGCTTTGTTACCCAAGAGTATGCATTCACAAGCTTAATGTTTATTGCATATTTCTTTTCCAATTGATTATTTAATTTTTAAAACCTAGTGTTTATATTTAGCTGTGCGACCAAGACTCATGTCTACCTGGGCAATTACAAACAAGTTCGCATTGGTGAAATGCTCACAAGCGAAGCCAAGTCCGCACGCAAGTGGACTGTCTTTGGTCTGCTTCGTCAAATGTTCATGAGTTTATCGACTCAGAAGCCCAGTTTGCGCAAGCTGTCGGTCGACAGAGTATGAAGGCTGTTTCGTTTGCAGATTTTATTTTTTTCGTGCGTCAGCCGAGTCCATTGAAGTTGCGTCAGGCTAAGCGGAAGCTGCTGTCGCCCCTCGGCCCAGATAGCGTCCTCAACTTCAAGGCGTTAGGCCTGACAAGTTTTTGCTACTCCGGTGCCTCCCTAGCAGGCTCAGCTGGGGGAAAAGCCGGAAGATTTTTTGAACAACACTTGTTTTACCTCAGCGGAATTGAGGTATGTCACGATAA
>VOMN01011201.1:0-32539 GCA_014899125.1 Orchestia grillus
TGAAATGGGTTTCCTTTTTTCTGGGACACCCTGTATAGAGTGATTTTGGTGGTTGTGGATTACTTACACAGTAAATAATTTCGAGTCAGTCTGCGACACTGAAGAACGAATGCTATCAAGTAGTTTTTCAAGAAGACTCCTTACTCGACTCAACCTCCTTGCTTTCATGTGTTCAGACAGTAATTGAGCTTTACTCTTATGTACGGTGATAGCTTTCATGAGCACTTTTCACATGGTACCGTAGCTGAGAGGCAACTGAAGCGAGTTTCCTAATGCTTCTCCATCGGTCCCTCCGAATTTTTTCTTTTGTATTTTCCATCACTTAGGGTGTGCTAACTGACCGATTTGGAGTGCTATCCTGTCTTTTTAATGCGTTCCAAGGCCTCATAAGCACCTGACCTGCTCACACGAGACTAGAGAAGTCTAAATATTTTCCATGGCTTCTCTCCTGTCTCATACAGTTCGCTAATAGTTCTGCTAATTTTGATCATTAATACTAAACATGGGAAATTAAGTTCTGAAAAAATCCGCTACACGTAATACTTCTGTACAATTTAGTTAATATTTGTTAAAAAAATTAAAGTGTCTACACCTTGCTTGCTCACCCTGTATATGACAAACGTGAAATGAGTATACTATATCAAATGTAAGCACACGTACAGTAAATTGCAATCTTTGGTCAGAATACATGCAGGCTCCCCATACACTAAACTAGAATAAACTCTGAGACGTAATTACTGTTAACTAGTGAGCCCGGGGCAGGGCTGTATTTAATAGCGAGGGGTGCAGCCTTACTGGGTGCGGGCGGGTGTTGGTCGTGGTGGGTTCGTGCGCGCTGTCGAGGGCTGGGGGGCATCGTCTGGCTGGGGGAGTCCGGCAGGTCGCTGGGAGATACTGCACCGCTGGCGAGGCGACTGTTGAACCACACAACACAAACCATTACTATTCAACAGTATGAGACAAACCAAAATTTTTGCTTTTTCGTACGTGTGATCGCTACACATAAAGGGTAAACTGTTCGTAAACTACGTAAACGTAAAGGGTAAACTTCTCTTCTTCTAACATCAACCATGAAAACTGTAGAGAATCATATTTAATGAAAAATAATTCGATTTCAACTGAATGAGACCAAGCGACGAATTTCAAAAATGCCAATTTTGGTTCTATTAAAAAAGAACATTTAGAATATTTTGTAGCAACAGTATAGAATATAGCCATAAGCTATATACAAAGAGACTCTAAGCAAACTTAATTCTTCATTAAATCGCCAACTTTGAAAAGAAACTAGACACAAGTCACATTCAAGGAAGTGATGACAAATAACAAAACTAGACATCCGGATACAATGGGGCAACATTCAATGAGAAGGATGTTATGCCGAACGCCAGCTTCTCAGCTGCCCAAGAGCCTAATTCAGTACTCAGAGCCTGGAGACTTGGGGAAAGCCAGACCTGAACTCTGAGATGACAGAGCCCGAGTCGTCGAGGTGCTGTTGCTGTTGGGCAGGGAAGCTGCTCAGCGAGCCCAGCGAGGTGGTGCGGGAGAACATGAGGGGAGTGGCGCCAGCAGACCATTCTGCACATGACATTTTACGCTCGTCGTAGTAAAATGATGAAACACCAAATGACGAGACTACAGATGGAGGTCATGATATGTCACTATGTCTCGAGGCATTCTTCTAAATATTGTCACCCGTTTGCCTCAACAACCAAAACGAGAATATTAAGTTGGTACAACCTTCCACTGTGTAGGCATTAAATATTGTAACGAATGTTTTCATCCACAATGATATACAAAGCGACAATCAGTTTTTATAAAATCATATTCAAGCAGGTGATGTAAATGCGAGAGCCAGGAATACTGAATAAAATATTTCGATGGTAAGGTGCATTTGCGACAGGAAAAAACATTCGTAAAAAATTAGGACATTTCAAACATTCGCTCATCGTCAGATACTAAGTACAATGACAATCATCTCCAAGCACAAAGAGAACTAGGACAATTAAATTTTCTACAGTAAAATACAGAATGGTAAACTATTATCGACTATAAACAATTTGAACGAACTGATATTATTAAGCAGCCATCATTCTGAAAACGATCAGGGACCCTAAAAATTGTAATTCTAAAGAGAGTTTTGCTCTATGAAAAGTTTAAAGCTATTTGTTTACTGTTGCACTACACTGGAAGGCATGATTCTGAGTGGCTGAATAGAATGTGCCTGTTAAAATATTTCCCGTGCGATAATTAAGGTGAATTATAAGCAGCATAATGAACATAGTTCGGGTAAATATTCCACGTTGAACAATACACTTTTGTGAATCCATAACACAAGAACGTAGCGTACCTACACGTCTGATAGTGGTTAGATTAGTATAGAACATTTAAAAATTGTAGAGGTTAAGCAATAAGCTTCAACAAACTCGAATATATCAGAACAGCACGGAAGGGCTCAAACCGCCCTCGTAGCTCGAGTGATGTAAAAAACAATTGGCAATCACCAGGTTATAACAGGAAATTTATAGCTACTAGATAATACAGAGAGTAGTCACAGAAAAAAGCATGGGACGACATCCGTACCTTGTTCCTGTTGGTGATGGTCGTTGGTGGCGGAGGAGGCGGTGGCAGCGGTGTGATGAGGAGAGGAGGCGTGCTGAGCTGCCTTAGCAGCGGCTGCAGCAACACGCTCTCCCTCCGCCAGCACCAGCTCCTGCAAGTCCGAGTCTTCCTCCAGTTCCCTGAGTTACGAAGGAAGACTACCATGTCAACAGATGCAGACGATCAATGAACACAGGCTATTACTGTCCATCACAATATTACATTTGATGAAATTGGAAACATACGCATACGTACATTCGACATATGTTAAAACCCATTTGTTTATTGGATTTTGATTCGTATTCTTAGAAAAATGAACCATCAGACAAAGAACGAAGTAAGAGAGAAGTAACAAGTGTTTTAGAGCATTTAAGAACAATAACAAAAACGACAACAAAAAATAATATTCAAAACAGTGAACAGAAAAAGAAACTAATTGACATACATATGAAATACCAACAATACAAACATGTCTGAAATCCAGTATTATTGTCACAAGATGAACTAAAACGCTCCCATAAGGTACTTTCTTCTTAAAAGCAGTAAGAATGTCATAATTACCATCTAATATTCCTAAAGATAATATTGTAATGATTATGTTTTTTGCACAATAAATGAACAACGGCAGAGTCAAATCCTTCAATTTACAGAGAAACAATTTGAAGACACTCATCATGATGAGTAAACGCTGCAGGGTAAATGTGTTCGAACGAAAGCTACTCACTCTTCATGGCCGGCGCTGATTTCCCCGCTCGAAATGGACGACATGGACGAGAAGCGCGACAGACGTCCGCCTTCCGCTACGTCGTCCTCTTCTTCTTCCTGTTTGTCCACCTATAAACGTTTGCCTTGCATCATTTGGAAAATACATTGTGGAAACTCAGGGTGTAGATAATGCAACTCAGGGTATTGAACATTGTGGAAACTTAGGGTACAAATGATAATATTCGCCCAGGATTCGCTGTGTTGTTATTTAACAACAAAGAGCACATGGATATCGATGATTTCGGACGTATATAGAGCACGAATTTTTCACCACGTTGATGCCAACGGGAGCTACATATGTCTGCTGTAATTTATCTTCTGTTAGGCTTCTCTCAAAGACATCATACTGAAAACATTCGACAGAAAATATATCTGGACAATATAACTGTGAAACGCTAGTACTTGAAGACTGTTA
The DNA here is from genome assembly GCA_014899125.1 of Orchestia grillus. NCBI lineage: Eukaryota > Metazoa > Arthropoda > Malacostraca > Amphipoda > Talitridae > Orchestia > Orchestia grillus. Next base: position 3,779 of record VOMN01011201.1, read on the forward strand.
GAATAGTACTGTATAATGATAAATTTATAATTTTTCATTTGTTGAAAGTTTGAATTTCCCAGTCACAAAAAATTAACATTTAACTTCGCGCGAGTACAATACCATTTAATTTTCAACTGTAATTCTTTGTTATAAGATGTTTTTTGGACGCAAGAGAAAAGACGGCACGAGTTTGACTAGTTATTTATTTTTTATCGACCCCAAATGCACAGATCATGCATGTCAGAACGGCGATACCACAACCTTGAGTATCATCATTGCCTTGGGCATGAAGAGACTATGATGCCGTAGATGGACAACACATTACTTTCCCAATGTTCGGTTATCTTAGAGAGCAATGGCTGTATACAATTACGTACGAGGCTCCTAGCAGCACATTGCTGACTTCTGTTCATTTGTCAAGGCCAGTGATGAAAGAACACGAATGAAGGGTACAATCTACTGTAACAGCGCTAACCCTGACGCAAGATATATTTGTTGAAGAACGTACGCAAAAGTGGAAGAGCAATTCATAGACGAAATCGAAATTTGATATTCATCATTTCAAAGTAGTTGAAGGCTATGCAATTGCAACAATGTCATCGTACCATATTTTACTCAGTTTTTTTTTTTAAAGCCACCCAGGTTTTCTCACCTAACGATCCAGACTAAGAGAGATTTTCATTATCGAACAACTAAATATGAATTTATAATAGTGAACTTCTCAACTGACAAATATATTACTCTAAATCGTACTAAACTGTGTCATACACTTTTCGCTCTATGTATAGAATTCAGAATGGAATCCAGGAATTGTTACTGAACTTTTTCCTCTTAAAACTGAACCTGTACTGATCACGCTTTTTTGTGGTCCAATTGTCGCGCATGAGCACTTGAAATACCCTTCATTCTACGACATATATCAGTCTAGGAGATCATGCACATGTATTAACCCATAAATGCACAGTGTTCATGTTTATGCACAGTTCATAGTAATAATATGAAATAAAAACGATAACAGAAGTAATGGCAATAGATAATTTATTGATTATATATCACCTCTACGTTTTTAAACTGATGAAACTTATAAATAAGAGGAGAATAATGACATAAAACTACTTAATTTTCTGATTTAAGCTTTTACCCTATGACATCCTGCCATCCTTACAACGGAAACGATTCATTTCAGCAATTGTACGATATTTTTCTATCAAATATTATCAAAGGACATACTAACAATTGTATTGAAAAATCAGCTCGATTTATTAAAAAATAATTTTTATGCATTAACATTCGTTACGCAAAAAGGTAACACCCGGGAACTCACCTCTTCTTCCTCGCCGTGTACCTCCTGCTGAGTGCCAAGCTTGCAGTCCCTCACGCCGGGCTGCTCCCTCAGGTCAGTGAGGGAGGTCGCAGTCGAGAAGTTCAGGGGCGTACCTTCAGTAAAGTACGTTTGCACGGAGTCCGCGGCACCCAAGAATTCTTCTTCTTCGTCTTCAGACTTTCCATCTCTTATCACTTTCTTCTGAGGCCTGTTCTTGTTTGGGTCGTCTTCCTCAGGGTACCTGAAGACCCCACGACGAGATCATTGTAATTTATGTACTACTTCTGGTTATAAAATTAATGGCGTTGCAATACAACCAATTCACCATTACCCAATGAACCCAAAAATTTCAAAATAAACAGCAATCAAGAACTCTTCAGACTCACCGTAAACTGAAATCAGTAGGTTGATCATCATTTTCGTTGTGAACCGCAGGGTCCGTCACATAATTGTCGACTTTAACAGCAGGCCGGCGAGATCCATTCATCAAATTTGATGAGGAGCCAACTCGCTCGTCGTCTTCAGACAATTTGCAATCACTCACAGTCTGAGATTTCCCATGCTTTGAATCTTTCCTCGAAGAGCTTCGGTTCGGATTAACGTATTTGTTATAAAGATTATAAAGTGGGTCAGAAGGATGTAAAACGCCTTTAGAGTTTGCAATTGAATTGCTACGTTCGGAGGAAGTACTTGATCCTTCTTGTTTTGCATGTCCATTTTCATCTCCATGAGAATTTACATTTTTAAGAGCCAAATCGACAGGTCTATGTCCATTGCAGGAGCCGTTGGTCTGTTGCTGCCGAGACAATAAATGCTGCATGCGATCATGGGTGTTGTCCGACTGAGTCGAGTGGTTAGACTGAACAGAGTCCGTCATAATTCCCATGTTGCCGTACCGTGGGTCCAGGGAATGGAACATCGGACGTCCGTTAACGGCATCTGCAAAGAAGCCTCCATTGTCACCCGTGGGACTCGCCCTCGGAGATGACTCAATGTTGTCATTCGTCTCAGCAAGGCTCTGGTCAAGCTCTTGTTCGAGTGCTCTTTGTCTCCTAGCTTGAAGCGTCGGCAGGCCAGCACCATGTTTGCTGTCTCCAAGATTTGCTCCTTCAGGTTTCGCTTGCAAGAGGTTTTTGAGAGCAGCACTAGAACCCATCGATATCATCTTGTGCTTCGAATTGATCAGAGACCGAAGCATAGGCACGGCTCCGAGGTCCCACAAGGTTTGCTGGTCCTGAGCACATCGCGCTGAAAGATTCCACAGCGTTCCGCAGGCGTTGCTCACCACCGTCAGGCTAGGAGAGCGCAACTGGCTCAGGATCACACGCAGAGTGTCGTGATCACGTAATACTTGCCTGCCCAAGAAAATAAAACATTCATAAGCAGTCTAACGAGAGAAAAAAAATTAACATTAGTGCTAGATAATTTCTAACAGAAAGTTTATTAAATGGTAAAAATTTTGTGATAGTAATTACAGTTGCATAGCAGTAATTCTCTCCGAATTTAATAACGATATAAAAAATCCTGAGGATACGACGCATATTCACGAAAAGTTCGAATTCATTAGTTCAAGCGTCAATGACACATACCTCAGGTCTTCGCGAACGGCAATGTGACTGGAGATGTTCCGAAGAATACCGCCCGCGTTTTCGACGATGGCCAGAGTGCGAGACTGGCTTTTGTAGGTGAGTGACGTACAAATGAAAGCCAGCGCGCCCTCTACGCCGCAAATTTCAGCCTGCATCAAGACAGAAAAATTCGTATAATCGATCAAATTAAACATTGAATATTATTGACAGCAAAGTTTTACACCTTCAGCGTTAATAAATTCGTAGGATTAATTTCAAGTTATTGAACGAAGTATGTTACTACTACTGCTCAACAATTCTCGTACCAATTCAGTTCTTTCAATGTCATGAGAATGTTGTTTTTCTATTCAAATTTAAGAGAAAAAATACTGACAAATTCAAATATTTCTCACCATTCACATCGACGAGCTTTCACTCTCGAGATCAATCACTTTTCAACAATATTAAATAAACTAGAAATATGTTTCATCAAAACCAGTAAGCCTGAATACTTTTGTGACTATTGCATAATAAAACGCGTTTTCCATATTCTTATATTCATTTTTTTCCCACTTATTATACAAAACGTCCCGTTGGGTAACTATTAAATAAATGCAATTATAAATTTCTACTATGTCATGCTCTGAAGAAACATTGTAGTACAATAATTTGGTGCAGCTCGGAAATAAGTGCACTAAAATACTGCCAGCCGTGATAGTGTTTAGTAGTAACTTGTATACGAAACAAATTATATCAAATAGACCTATTTTAGTCTCATTTTAAATAGCTAAAAAACTTTTTGAATAGCATCAATTTGGGAACAAATTAGGTACAAAAAATATAAATTATCCAGTAGCGTCCTCATCAGCAACAGTGCTACGAAACGATTATTAAATGCATTCACTGTCCAACTTTAGGGCGAACGGCAAACCACATGTACTTCAAATGATTTATGTCTCAATATAGTTTGATATGCGATAATTCTTACGGCTCAGGTACACCAGTTTAGGAATAATCACTCCCGTTTATGAACATACTATCATAATACAAATACATTTTCAAAATAAGGTGACCCTACATACATTACGTCGTAAAAAAGACAATCTGTTAACGGTAGTCTCAATTTTGTGAGTACCTTATTAACAGAGCAGTGAGCCGAGAGGTTCCAGACAGCCGAGAGGATGACTTTGAGGGTGGCCTCCTTTGAGGCGGTGAGAGCGGCGCGCATGAGCCCCGCCACAGCGCCGGCCTCCCTCAGCGCCTGCTTGCTGCTGCTGTCCGCCCGCCACGACAGGTTACGGATCACTGACGAAGTTACCTGTCAAATTGTGGGTTCTATGAATTCATTCTGTTCGTTCGAAACAAATTCGAGTGAAAATTGAGCGCATTGTAAATTTTATAAACACACGAAAGTAAAAAGATCATTCCTGAGAAACCATTTTTAACACTAAATTTGATTAAACAGGATTCTAACAAGAAAAAATATTTAAACTGCGGCAAGAGGCTTTAGTATTAAAGAAATTTTGAAGCACGAAATAGACAATCACAATAACCTTATGAAAATCACGGAGGTCAACTTGTAACAAGTCGGCATCCTCGTCATGAGTGACATATTGTGAAAGACAAGGAAATTAATGCAGGTCACGCTTGATACTTAAAAACTGAAGAACTGGTAGAGAAAATGCGTCCTGCCACATGAGATGCGAGAAGTGAACACCCAGCTGACCTGTCTGAGGTCCTGGCTCGGCGAACTGAGTTGAGCGACGAGCGCCCTCAAGAAGGAGGAGAAGGAGCACACCAGAGCTTTGTTCGTGCCCGCCCCGAAAGTCAGGTTGGTGAGGGCCATGCCGGCATACCTGACACCACCCCAGATCAGAAGTCAATTAGGAAAATGATCATAAATTACAAATGTCCATTACCGTGCACAAACTAAAACATCGAATCAATACTTACACGATTAATTGTATCTATAGGAAAAATACATTTTTCAAAAAGCTAAAGTGAATAATGATAAATCAGGAACACATATTGTACAGGAGTATCATCAAAATAATTAGATCAACTTCTTCTTTAAGTTATCTACCTGCAGGATAAAAATGAATGAAACTTGCTTTGCAGGGTCTGAATACTTTAAGGACTCGCACAGCGTCGATTCTGAAATGCAGCTCCAATATTTAACAGCCATGTAGAAATCGCTGTCTTTCCAACTATGCCTAGTTGTAAACAAGACTACAAACCTGAAAACAATACCTTTACCCACTACTGTCCCACCAGCATTATTTAACAAAAATTTGTTCATCGATTGAAAAACAAATAAGCCCATGACACAGGAATAGGTAATGTATGAGGGGCTTGTTTATATCATTTTCCCTCGTGGTAAAAGTAACAATGAAAAAGTGACATAAAAAGAGACCTGCGTAGTGTGATGCAGAAATTATCAGGCGTAGTCGCCCCGTGAGCATCGTGGTCTCTCTTGACGAGCTCTGCAATAGCGTGCAACCCTCCAAGAGTGCACATGGCCAGTCGATGCTCCTCGTCGAAAGAGAGTTTCATGACGGCAGCCATGGCAGGACACGGGTGCCTGTCCATGTCATCTTCCAAAAGTGGACCTTGACCAGCACTTGTTCTTTCCAAACGTTCGTACAGGTAGTCTGAATACGCACGGATTTGTTCCAGTAGGCGCAGAACTCTGGTGGTAAACAGAGATGAAAATTGCAGATTTTGAGAAGAACTGTTATTGATGCAATGCATGCAAGAAATGACTCTATTGATCAGAAAGTCACAAAATTTGAATCCTAGTAAATAATATCAAATATACTGACATAGGTGACACTACCCAAAAAAAAAATCTGTCAGGAGACTTGATCTGCATTGGCCTGAGCCTCTCTTGGGGTAATCCATTCTCACGGTAACCTTGCGTAGAGGAATGCAATCTGCCAGCATTTTCCTGATGAGATAATTACGAGACTTTCCGGATAGAGACCAGTTCGATCAACCTCGCTTGTAAAATTCGCAGCTAGAGTAGCTACTTAAGATTATTTATTAGGAGTTGAGACTCAATCGAACTTGGTCCTCCCTTAGCCTGTCCCCCTTACTTTCCAGACCTGCAAATTTTACTACGTAATTCACTGTTGCGAGTTAAGTGCATGCAGGCCGAGTTTATATTGTTAAAACCATATCTCCCGCAGTCCTCATAAATAAATCCCTAAAAAATTCTAACGACCTTTTCCCCCACCTGTCCGAAAGTAAATTTACTTTCGCGTTATTTAAATAATTCAAGTACGTACTTGTGAACAACGAACCTAGATCTCAGGATGGGGTTGGCCGAACCCCCAACACAGAGACGTGACAGATATTCGAGATAAAATATAATTTCGAGTCTAACATGACAAAAAAATTCTCATTCTAATCTTAACTCAGGTTAACGTGAGGTCGTTTAAGCAAATTTTATCGGTAACAAACACTTGGTCCTTTATATAGTCGTGAATAGGTACTCTAATTCTTTAGGTTGTAAAAATCACGTAGGTTGTAAAAATCACGTATGTCGTGAAAAAGTGAAAAAATCAAGTTCATGAAGGGTTTTCCTTCCAGTACATCTGGTTAACATGCCCAAAACTTAGCCTCTTCCACAGTCATTACACAGAGTGCCATAACAGAGGATACTGGTAAGTTCATCTGTATGCTACACACCTGGCTTCTCTTCGGCCTCTCTTCTCATCAGCATTGGCATGCACGACATTCTGTAGCGCCTGGGACGCCCGTAATCTCGTTTCCCGAGATGGAACGTCTCCTCCGTCCCCGCCTCCGCCGTGCAGCAACTGTATCAGTAATGGCAGACACCCAGATTGTCGAAGGGCGAGGCATGAGTCTGGAGAGGAAGACATTGCGAGCAGTGTTTTGCTCATCTCGGCTCTATCACCCGACGAGAACATTGAAAGCAGTCCGTACACCATTTCAACCTTGTTACTTAATAGCTGTTGTTGGCTTTGCGCTCGACGACTAGTAACGCTTGACGTCGCCATGATACCTGGCGGGTCCACTTGTGTTCCATTCGTGTGAGACAGCCCAACCGTCGCTGGACTAGAGTGCCATAAAGCTTTTTCGAAGGGCCAGACCCCGCGCAACACAGCTTCAATAGCGGACGGTAGTCTGGGAACTCCATCTTCGTTGGCGTAATTACCATCTTCTTGGTGGCCGTTACCAGTACAATGACCTTCGTTGGCATCATCGTATGTATGAGATCCATCCCCGTTCTGGAACGTAGTATTCACTCTGTGATCAACTCCAGAATCTAGACTATCGGGTTCCATGGAAGAGTTTCGTTGTCCTTCAGCCACTGTGCTACTGGAAGAAGGAATATCCGACACTTCGTCAGCTGTAGACAAGCCCCCATCCATCAGTGTGTTTGCATTTGCGACATCCATGGCGCCTCTACTGCCTGAAGCGTAGCAGCTTATGTTAGGTTGACAACTGTTCTGTTGGTACAACGGCTGCACCTGAGGTCTAGGAAGTTTATTCGGAAGGCGCTCGTACCAAGTACCACTAGCTGTACCACAGCTACTAGAAGATTTAGAAGAATATATCGGCTTACTATCGGAATGAGAAACTTTAACGGGATGACTCAAATGATGCAGATAATTAGAACGAGCAGAAATATACTCAGGAGATTTGAAAGGGGATCCCCTAGAACTGTTTACTGAAGCAGGCTGGAATGTCGATGCAGAAGATTTATTTTCCAAGACGCGACCATTACTGCTAGTCAGGTCACCGCTAGTGATAGAGCCATCGGAGTACCTAGAATCACGTGAATTATGGCTATTATCGTAGTTACCTCCAAAACTTGGGTAACTGTCGGATGCAGTAAGCCTACCAGTTTTATCTCTCTTCCGGAAAGATCCTCGACTGTTTGAAAAATCTCGGTCAGATGATACGTACGCTTCGGACTGAGACAAAGGACCTTGTGAGGCTGGTCTGTGACACAACTCAGCCGGTGGCAGATGGTGAAGACGTTGTATGGTCTTCTCGATGGTGTTGATAGCGTGCAGGCGGTGGTGTCTACGACGGGAGGCCGAACAAGGAGACCCCAAGCGGTGAAGACCAGCTTCGCGAAGTCTTCTAATTTCTCCTTCTATTCCACGAGCCTCGGCACTCTGGAACATACAATTAATTACAGATTACGAACAAAATTTCTGAAGTCTGCAATTGAAAACATACCAACAGCAAATTCATATTTCTATAAAGTATGACCTTAATTTTTCTAGTGTAAGATGTGTCAAAACCCCTTCAAAATGCTAATTAACTATTTTCCATCCTTGTGCTCGATGCTCATTGCGAGCTGAAAGGTCATGTCAGTAAAATCTAACTCATGCCTGCAATCATTCTTGTGTCGCATAAACATTTGTACCGGTCCCACTTTTTCAACGATGAAGTACTTCGGTTAAACCTTTAACCATGTTCTCCAGTAAATGCCTTACAGTTCACTAGAAAAAGTCGAAACCGTAGACCCTAGGGATACTATGTTTCTCATAATTCTAAGCTTTAGCGGATTCTATTCCATTCCCCATAGTTTCTTTCCCTTCTATTTCCAAAAAATGTCGTCGCTATAATCTAAAGTACTTCACGGGCAGCTTACTTCTCCCCAGCAAGAGGCTAATTTGAAGTCACCATCTTCGAAAAGCTCTTACATCTGAGGACCAATGTAAATGACTCATGTTCGCATTGTTCAGTGAAGAGAACTTTGTTTTTAAATAGTTGAATCCCTGATCTGATTCATTCAAGACAATTACACAGTTATTTATTACTCATTTTATGTGTAGTAATAATAGTGAAATTTTGTTTGTTCACAGAGTGATAGTTATCGAATATTTTTCATCCTCGACACCAAAGATTGATGAGACAGCTAGCCTTCCCCAATGTAAATTATTGAACAGGTCTCCTATTGAACTCTTAGCTCTAATTTCATCTCTCGCAACAATACAGGGTTCGGCTGAACGAAGATTTAACTCTCTGGGTAATACGATGGTGGGTACTCAGTAAGTTAAGAACAGATTTGTGTTTGAAAAATACGGTACACTAGTACAGTTCTTTCAGATACTAAAAATACACAGCACGTACGACTTATTCAAACAATGTCCCCGATTAATGTTCACGAAACAGAAAAAAAATGACTTCACTTAAACAATTCAATGAGCATCCTAAAATGATGTTGATGGCCCAATGCAATATTTTGACAATGTTTTCATCAGAAAAACTGATAAATCCAAGAGTCAAACATATAAGATGATGAATTTTACTGAAAAGTAGGCAATTGCAAGGAAGGTAAGCTTGAATACGATCTGCTCGGCATAACTAGTACCAAATGGCGCCGAACGTCTCAGGAGCACTAGTTTATTTGAGACGCGCCGTACAAGTTCCCTTTGTTAGGTTTGGATTCGGCTACTCATTCCCGTTTTAAAGTTAGATATGCTTCCTTCATGTTTGCTCTTTTTCTTTACCCGTATTAACGGTTTTAGTTATTTAGATAATGCAAATATAAAGCTTTTCTCTGAACGCATATAAAATACGAGTGTTAACACACAAGCAAACCATCACACACCAATGTAATGAATTGTTTCATTGGGACACATGTGCATTGTACGTCCTGAAGGGGAACGAACGAGCTTAATTTGATGTCTTTTAAAAACGAGGAAAATAAATTCGTTTGCTGTGCAACACTGCGAGAAAAGACTATGTGTAACAAACTCATACGTCAAGTTCTTATGTAGTTACACGATAATGCAAATACTGAGTTGGGAGTCAGCACAAGCATTTACCGATCTGACTCGGACGTAATCGAGAATCTCCTATGATCACTTTTCATGAGCATCAGAAATGGATCCCCATACGTACGTACTTGACATATATGAGCCTAGAATCTCAAACCAATAATGTTTCTATGTCTAATCGCAATAGATCCCCATCATCCTTGATGGATACGAACATGAATTGAAAGGGATCCATTCACTTAAAAACTGAAGCAACATTTCTCTTCGCACTGCCTTGACGGGCTAAATTAATGGCAACTGACGTCGCAAACAAGGAGAGTAAGGGACTTGGCTACAGACGCCCAGAGCAGCAGAGGAGTGAGCGCTATACCTAGCATCATGTTGACTCAACGTGCACTATTTCAGTGCAGTTGAGACAAACTCGCTATCACGCCACGGTGCTCATATGCGGTGACGAAAATCTTGATGACGATTCTGTGGAAATAGACGAGGGGGAGCACCAGGACCGAAGCTAAAGTACGTCATCATCCACAGGTCAACTTCAGATGACGCAAGAACAACGGAGCCGAGGAAGGGTGAGACAGAACAAACATTCGAAAACACGTTTTATGTTTAAGAAAAACAAAGGCTAGTAATTTAATAGCACTTTTCGTTTTCAAAATTGAAAACATTGATGTATGAAAATTGAAAAAAATGCCAGATTTTACTGGGGCTGATTCGATGTAGAGAACCCCGTTCAGTACTCTACATGAAAACAATTTCTGCTCGTATGCTTGAGTACTACTTCTTCCCGGGGATATGAAGAACCCTGATTTTTCTCAGGTAAAGTTTTACACGAAACACTCAATTGATAGATGTTGAAATAGAAAAATAGTGCGACAATCTAAGTGTTTCAGGGGCAATATTAGACCTTCAAAAAGAAGAAAAATATTAAGAGAACCGGAAATTAAACTGTCGGGGTTGGTTTGTTGCAATTTGTGCTAGCAAAAAAGATGTGTAGAACGAAAATGCCAAAATTCAATACTTAAGGTCGAAAACTAACAAACGTACGTTTTGGCTTAGGCAAGAACGAGTTCGGAAATACTCGTAAATATTCCGCTGTAACATCATATTTCTTGATGATTTGGTAGTTAAAATAAGAATCTGCATCCTTTATTAGAAAAATGTTATCAATAATATAAAAATGTAGGCAAGAACAGCAGCCGAGACCGCTTGATTATAAAGAGTTCAATGCGCATTCTTCGACGAACACCATTTGTTCTACGCTGCACTCCTCTTTCCAGTCTTGCACAAACGGAAACCGATACCTGAAGTAGCTAATGGATTTGTTTAAGTTTTTCCTCTCAACCCATTTTTAAAGACGTGGTGTAATTGGCGTGATGCCAGGTTACATCAACGAAGGCAAATGAAATCTCGTCTACCAAGTTGAAATTCATAAGGTACCCTAATCTACCTCTTCTTCTTCTGTTCGGGAGGCCTTCCTACGACACTGAGGTCTACCAAACACACTTCACACCAAATGGGGCAAGGCTTTAGCATCCCGCCGTCAGGGCAGCCACGGAGTGGAGAAGCCGGAGTTCAAACCTACATACTTACTGTACAGTGATTGTTGTCTTCAGTAGCGAATTGCGTATAGTAAACGCCCACATCAACAGATTTCGTTCTTACAAACTTCAGAATAAGTGGTGCATCTGGATAAGACTAACTTGGATGATCTCAGAGTGCAACTCCAAACATAACAGATATCTCTTTGGGGAGGCGAATACTTTAGATTTTTTCAAGCATTGCGCAATGTTATGTATACATCCAGTTTTACAGGAACGCTTTCCCCCCAATTCAAGCAGTTGATGGGAGCGTCAACTCGAGAGTTGAACTTTTTCAGGAATCGCTAAATTCACGTTCTAAGCACTTTACCTAACTTCAAAGTGCTGTTGGTCATTTGAAATTACACTTAGAGCTCTTTAGTACCATCATAAACAAAAAAAATGCATAACATCGCTACCAAGAAATTGAGGACTGCCAAGCGTAGCTGCAAAAATTATACGAATCAGTTTAATGAGACGCAATGAGAGAAAAAGATGAGTAAAATAATTGAAATAATAGATTCGTATTGTTCATCATTACGTTATTTCCAGGCATTCTAAGAATTCAATGTTCATGAACGAGATATATTTGACACGTACGCTCGCTGCGATTTAACGCACATGTATGTACGTGGTATTTGGTCATGTATAGCTCGAGGGGTATTTATGTAGCTATGCGTATTTGTTATCATTAGTTCTTGGCATCGAGACACATGTGTATCTCCGTTGATTATACTTACATGTAGAGCTTCTACAAGTTCTTACAAATAACATGTTTGCTATGGTAATGCCAGGAATAAAATAGAAATAGTAACAATAATAATAATTACAATTAATTTATATTAAAATAAAAAAGGAACTACAAATGTTTTTTTCAATCAGTGTAATAGCACTACAAACTAACTTCCCTGGTAATATCAAACGTGTTTAGGAAATGAAACAAACTACATACATAGAAATTAACTTCGTTTTTCTCAACCCATTAATGCATAAGCTCATTCCCGAATAAATGTTGCTAATTTCTTAAAAACTACTCTTTGGGAGATAATTTGCATTAAAAAGAATATTTGAAGGAAAAATAAGCTTCCCGGACAAGATATTAGTCACCTATTTCTAGTCGAGCGCCATTTATTTACTACGTTCATCTGAGACCGACGTTCAAGTTTAGCAAGTATTGAACAGGCATCAGTTTTCAATCAAAACTGGCAAGGTATAGACTTATTTATTAGTTGCTCCACAACGAAGGGACGAAAGCAAGACGTCTCGCAATGAGAAAAAAGGATTACTGCATTTATTCGAGCCAAGAGACACACAGAGAAGAAAGTAACAGAATTCGCCGGGCTTACCAACAATGAGAAAAATCCGGTTAAAATGGCAAGTCAAGACAAAATTATGATCGGAAGAGAATTCTAACCTATAGAGATCGCTAAAAACTGTCAATAATCAGCTTAACAGTCATTCAAGATAAGTCACATTTAGACTAACCAGCAAAGTACTCAGATATCAACCGAATAGAAAATGTATGCGTCCGTCTATAACGACAAGTTAGACATCGAGAAGATCGTCCAAGTACCGAGTCCGCATTACGAGGTCGGTTGATGCAAGAGGGGTTCAAAATCTACCACGGGTACATTAAAACACTGGTAAACTCAATGCCGCGCAAAATTGCCGCTGTTATTTGAGATCGTAGACGTCCTGCACTATATTAGTAGCAGGTGACTTGATTTTTTTTCTCCGGCAAGCTTAGTATTTAGTTACTGAAATAAATGCAATTCCGTGAGGAGTACCACCAGATGTCATGAGGTACCAAAAATCTAAATAAAAAATTAGTTTTAGGTCAGATTTCTAATTCAAGTATAAAATATTTTGAATAAAAAAATGCAGAAGTATAATCAATGAAAAAAGTTTTCGCCCATATCATCTTTTACCAATGTTCTTATTCGGTACCATGACTACCAAGTGTGCACGAAATAGTTCGCTATGAATTAATGGGCTAAAGGATTTCCAAATCATCCGGCAAACAAGCGTACTTTCATTCCCAGTTTAGGTTCGAAGAACAGCACTGCGTTAGAGCTGTCAACAAACCAATCTGATTATGAAAAACAAGCCCCAATTTTGGAGCACTGAATTGCAGGTCTCTGTGAGGGGCTAAAGGGCAACAATACAGCATCAACGACAGCAGAAGCGCAGCCTCATGCAGCATCCGCAGCAACAGCTGGCAACGTTACCCTCGAGTGCAGCAGCAGCAGCCACAGCATGAGTGGCGTGATCACGGTCCCAGCCAAGGAGAGGAGTACCACCATCATCACCACGCCCACGTAGAACACCTAGCTCAGTCACAGGTCGAATATTTCACTTCCCTTTATGAGACTTGCTCAGATAATTAGCAAAAGATTGCTAACGATGCAAGCGTAGGCGCCTAATTGGGACAGCTGTGTCGGTGACATAAGAAACGTTAACGAGCGTTCGAAAGAAGAAGAATAACCCAACAGCTATAGAGAAAATATAAAATAAAGCTTTGAAACGATAACATGCAACCTCCCTATTCGAGCAACTCTAAGTTCCGGAAGGTTTTGGCAACACAAATTGATAGTCATAACCTAATTACAGTACATGTCATTTTTCAACGTACTGTCATACAGAACTGAAGTAATCCGTAAAAATGATCAAAAAATATGTAAGCCTACACAGAAAATTATACCTGGGTCTCAGTCAGCAGAAGTGATGGTGCAATGGACGGAGAAAAATTCGGCGGAAACTTCTTGCAATAGTCAACACGATCCACCAGCGATTGGGGCTGGTTGACCATCCGACAAACATACGGCTGTTTGAAAAGCGCGAGTCTTTCACTCAGAAAATTATCACTGTTAGCTTTCTGGAGAATAGAATTCTTTCGATCAAGTTTAGCCGCAGATGATTTTAGACCAACCAAAGAAATATCGCCAACTTGAGAATGAACTGGGAAAGACCAACCTTTCTGAGGTCCCATTTTCATAACCTTGCGTCGTTCTCCGTTCTGAAAAGGGTACTCACTGATAATATTTGTCGAACGTAAGGCGACGATGGAACGTTTTTTTTCCGTATTCTCCTGAGATGGTTGGACTACGACTAGCGAAGAATTGGTAACAGGTGCACCAGATGCCGGTAAAGGAGCTGAGTGATGTTTGCGCAAGTGTGAAGAATCTGAAGCACATAACATACCGGGCGTACCCAAGCCGTTCCATGAGCTGTGCTCTGATAGTTTCTTGCATTCACCGACACATAGTTCATTCAAAGATTCATGAGGTGCAACTCGAGAGTTAAGCTGAAAAGAATTTTTTGGTGAAGCACAATATTCAGCGTATAAGGAAGTTATCCTCAATGGAGGAGTAGGACAAGGGGAGTCGGCAGGAGACGGACAGGGGATAGAATAAACGCTGTCTTGTAGATCCACTCCTTCATTGGATTCGTAATAATGGTAGTTGCGACGCACTCGATAATCGAAAGAACCCATCTCCTTTTCGGCGGAGTCAGATTTTCCAGAGTGAGATTTCAAAGCTACGCTGAGCTCATTAAGATTTTCATCGGTCAAAGTACCTTTACTTTTTGATTTGATTTTTTTGCGGCGAATTGAAGTTTTTCTCGAAGAAGGATGGGAGATGCATATAGCACCTGCACCCGGGTCGCTTTCATTGACTGATAGTGTAGTTTTCTGGTCATTAGCAATGCTGTCAACTGAAGAGAGTGGAACAGAAGCTGACCCTCTAGGTAACTCGGTAAGAGAATGAAAGTTCATCATTTCGTAGGTGTGGCCAGCAAGGCTACTGTCTATGCTTCGAATGGACAAGTTATCGAGCGGTCTTACACCAGGCGGAGTGGGCACTCGTCGAAGTGGAGGTCCTTCTTGCATCCATGGCGGTATTTCCTTTGGAGCTGAAGAGGATATAAAGCGATCAGATGGATCACGAGGCATATTAGACAAGCGCTTAGCACGGGGCATCACAAATCTAAGAAGTGCAGCACCTGCACCGAAAGCAGAATCAATGAAAGACTGTTCTTGTGAAGGTGAAGTAGATGCGTTATTACGAGAATAAACTTCCCTACCTCTAATACAAGAACGACCCTTTCTTGGATTCTGGTCAGTCTCACTGCTGAAGTTTCTCACTGAAGAATCAGAGTCTCGGCTAAAACGACTTTTTGAAGTATCGGGAGGTCGGTTAACGTGCGATGCAGAGGGAGACTGCCTGGCCCGAATTTTACGGCCGCTACCTTCGGAACCAGTGGACCTGTGGGAGCTGTGGCGCTTCACAGAGCCGCCCGTCCGCTTGACCGGCGAAGGAGAATTTTCATTATCTTCTCTTGAGTGATCAGCAGTTTTGCAAGACCAATTTCCAGGATCTGTCACAGATTTCACTGAGTTATGCGGAGTATCTGAGGAAGCTTCGCGGCTGTTCAGCTTACCCTCTATACTCTCGTAGTCAGCAGTTCGACTAGCTCTTGAAGTTGATCGGCTAATAGAAGACATAGAGGAATGAAAAGGCCTTTTCGAGTTATTTCCGGAGTCGCGCACCGGAGACGAAGCTTTGGCGGCGCAGCGCTGCTTCTTGGTGCGAGGTGAGTTCGAGCGACTGATGAAGCCCTCACTAGCGGCGCCCATCCCAGGTGGGACCATATTAACATACTATACATACATATAACGCACACACGCTGTCGCTAACCTCACAACTCAAAGTAGTAAGCACAAGTTCTTGCTTACATTCAAGTTTAGTTTAATACAAAAATAAAAATTTACATCTGTGGGTAAGATTAAGCAATAAGTTGACGGTATTCATTTGAATCTTAACTTTTACACAAAGTATAAATAACAGAGAAGAGCTGAGCTATTCTACGTCGAAGTTACAACACTTCAACACTTTTATCCAAAACCAATTCGACCAATACGAAAGAACATCAAATAATTGAGGCAATGATTTGAGACACAAAACTAGAACGACGCTCGCAGTAAGCCAGCGTAAGGCTAGAATGTCAAATTTCAACGTTGTTAGCAAAATTAGAGGAAGCGAAAACAAGGTAAGGAATATGAAAGGAACGATTAGTAAATAACGCTGCAGTTTCTGAGAGTTAATAGTTAATCGTGATGGCAATTGATTACATAATGAGTGAGTTAATTCTAATGAGACAAGAAGGCGGCAAAAATCGAAGCGCTTGCTCAAACGAAGATGAAGTGTATGCATCTCAGAAATCATGCGTCCCAGCTCAGAGGGATCTCAGCGTAGACAATATTGACGCGGTCCAAGAGAGCTAAAAATTGCCAAGCGATGGCCACATGATGAACTTGACAGGTGACACCGGCCTTGGCAGCCAGGGACAGACGCCTGTGTAGCGTCACACGGGCGACACGCAGCACAAACAGATTATGAGTAACGGCTCACCAAAAATATTGTACGCGAGTCCGCCGTCTTTTTCTTCCTGATCATTTCTTAAGGTTCGTTAGAAACGTGGCTGTTGCAAAACTAACTAGGATTATGTATATATAACACAGCAGCAAAAAGATTATCCTTGTCAATCTTTTTATGCCAAAAAAATATTCATACGCCATAGTTGAATATTCAATTGGGAGATAATATGATAAACAATAAAATACCAAAGGACTGTTTGATAGTAGTTAAAACAATTCATAAAAAGCAGTTCAGTTTCTCAGTGACGATAAATAATTCAATCTGAAAGAATATAATACGAGTTCTTAATATTTTATTGATTATTGATATTCTTTTCTATATTATTACAGCGTTATAAAATTTATTGCACAGTTCTGAAAAGACTCACACTAAACCTAAACAAGTAAACTTTCTACCTCAGTAGGGAATTCACTAAACTTTTGAGAGCACCGATTACACCATGGCGTACGAAAACATGTTCACTTTGAAATGTTACGGACGCCAGTTCAAAAGTTTTGCAAAATGCTGTGAAATATGAAACATACGATCTCTTGAAGCTACATGAATGTATGTAATAAATGCTTGATTTTATACACCTAATAAAAAACATGAATTATAATAAACTAAGTCCCCTGTAGAGATAGGCAAAATCTATATATTATTAAGATATGAAGACCTATTTCTTTGCGGTACATTGTCGAACTTTAAAATGACTATCAGAGCCTCTCGCTCTTAATTAAGTGAGAATCAGCATTGCAGAAAGAATACAGTAAGATAACCGCTCCTTTTGCAATTTTTTATCTCTCTTTGCGCAAACATTGCGTGAAAATATACCGTTAAACGTTAACGAGCACTGGAAATAATTAGATTTTAAGTAATTACATTTGATTGCAAGGAACTCAAAAGAACGCACTTTTGGTACACGAATAAATGACACACTGTACAATTAATAGCTAAATAAACACGCAACTTGAAGTAAAAAATGTATCAAAAATATACTTTACATGTCAACTTGACATTTCAAGTCCTTTGCAAAGAATTCAATGAGCAATAATGCCCAAAACCGTCTTTGTTCCATTGTTTTAGAGCACACTGTGCTTTCCTTTTGAAAACAAAAGTCTCTCAATTTGAGTCTTATTTCTTATTAGAAAACAATTACTAATCACAATTTTATAAAACGTCCATTCCTTACACAATTTCTGCAAGTTCAGTGAAGTATACAAAAAGAGCAAGTTTAACCAGCACAGTTTTTTTATTATATTTAGCACAACGCTCTATTTTGACGACATATTCTCCATTCTTTAATTTCTCTTCTCGCAATTATTTCAATTGATGCCCTTGCAATTAGATCTGAGCTCAAAGACAAAAAAAAAATAAAAATTTTATGTTTTAAAGCTAAGTTACAGTTCAACATGAGCAAAATGCGAAAAAAATTGCAAAAAAATGGAAAGGTGCGGCCATGCTGCTCTGTTCAAATTAATATACACTGATCAAATTTGTACAGTGTCATGGTATACCCTCCTGCAATAACGAGAAAAATCAATAACCTAAAATAATAGGAATTAAGATAAAGGACCGAAGTGACCGTTCCTTATTAGGAAGGGGTTATCGTAATGACTCATCAGGCACCCAACCAACAAGAAGGTATGATTATAATAAACAATCAAAGTTTCGAAGCTTAGCCATTGGCTATCGAGTGGACTAGCCCCATGTATACAATCACAATTTAAAGTGGACCTATAAACGTGGTTCATAAATGAACACATGTTCTTGGAGACCCTTTGGAATTCCATACAAACGAAGGAGTGTAATGCATTCTAAACAGGCAGAATGACAACCTAATCAGCGTAGGATTAGAGCTATGAGAAACAATAACATCCTTATATCTTTAGTTGAACCATCCAAATGTGAATCAAATATTTTGAAAATGAATTAGGGGTTAAGTACCTGTTCAAATACAGTAAGCAAATGGTATTTATTTCTGAATAAACGATAAAGAGTCACCTTAGCATGTCACAATCCCTGTTCTTTGATTTATTTATATTCCATTTGATTTCAAATCTAGACTCAGTCAGCAGATGAAGGACGTCAAATTAGATTTGCCTACAAATAGTTTTTCAACTGAAGGCGCGCAAAATATGTTATAAAAAATGTAAGTGAAAACCATTATGCAAAAAAAAAAGATTGTTTAGTTTGACGTATATGGTAAAACATGTACATTTGTGGGAGGTTGATTCACACGTTCCTCGCGCTGAGACCCAGTGAACCATTTTGCAAATAGAAAAATATCAACGTCGCAGGGAACATATTATGTGTATACTGATTTGGGGGCCCGTTTTGAAAGCTTCTGAATAAAGTCAAACTCTAGAAGATCTGTGTTGGAGCAGATCACTCATCAATTGGCTAGATTAAAAAATAGAATAAATAAATAGAAATTGCACAACAGCAGGTTCTCACAGACCGCAGTGTAATCTACAATGGGTGGGAATTGACATAAATGCCGTAGCAGGTGTAAGCCAAACTTCCATCGTATTGTCGGAATAAAAATAGTTATCATAAATATCCTACGTATCAAATACTTTCCCTCATCTGATTCAACACGTCTTAAGAGAGGCAGGCCACGCCGTGCACCGACTATCTCAAAGCTATTAGATGAGCTCAAACAAATCAGGAACACGAGAATGCAGGAGGTCTGGAGTCCAATTTGTCTCGGGGCTTACAAGACAAATAGCAGACGGAATGCAGGGTACAATGCTGCAGCAAGTCAGGCCGGAGGTGTGGTGCTCCAGGGTTCAGCAGCACGCGCCCAGGTCACGCTATAGGGCGCTTCAAGTGCCAAAACCCTCAACTAATGCACACATGTATATACTATGTAAATATATGAATTATTACTGTACCTTAGGAACACCGAGATCAAAATTGACGTCAGTCTTTACATAAAATGTAAAAATAGCTAAAGCATTTGTACATATCTTCGTCATCCTATTTCTCTCCGGTCGATCTAACCAGCGCCGCGGAAGACGTGTAGCCATTTGTATATTCCAGGAAATAGTCGATGAACTTTCATTGTTCAGACATAAATAAAGAATTTTTCTGAACAGATTTAGTTTCAAGACATATAGCAATCAGCTGTTAACCCATAAATGCACGACGTCAAATTTTTGGACATTTGATAGTAATAGTACCGAATAAAAGCGATGATGAGAAGAGTCAGTGGGATGGATACTCTATTGATTATACTGCCTCATCATTTTTGAACTAGAAAGAGTAATAAATGAAATATAAAAACGGAACTGAATTATTATATTTTGTAATTTAGCAATTTAGTACCCGTCGTCCAGTTTACGGAATAACATTTATCTCAGCAACTGAGCAAAATTTTTCCGACATATTTATACCATTCAGCAGAATAATTCTTATTTTCATTGTATAACAAGTTTTATCTTTCCCAATATTATTATGAAACCAGCTAGCATATACTTTCCTAAGCTACTTTTGATAAAGACCGAAACCGTAAACGAACAAAAAAAACCTCCCTTCCTCAAAGCTCCTCACAAGTTTCATCACGAAGCAAATAACTGATTTTTGTAACAAATTTGGAACTCGAGCCTACCATTTGCGATGGTAATACAATTGAAGCTGCAAAATTAAGTAAACTGAGATATGATAAATTAGAAACGCAAGGCCGATCAATTCCCTGATAAAGAAAGTAAGCAAACGGTAACTAATCATCTATCGTCCAAATAAAGTTGGGCAAAAGCAGGCGAGCACCCAGCAAAAACGAGAGAGATCTGCAGCTCTTTGAGGATCAATAAGCAGAACATTCCAGAAAATCGATTCAGGTCGGTGTCGTTTGGTGTTATTAGTGGCCTCTCAGCTGTGGCCGCACAGGCAACGCTATGAATAGGACAGTATGATGGGTACATTTGTGCTCGACCAAAGAACACTTGTGGAGTACCCAAAAAAGCAATTTGCAAAATTCACTTGAAATGCTGAATAGAAATATCGGGTCACCGCCCTGAAAAGAACCGAGAAACTTATACCACCTAGACGCAGGAGTGCGAAATAGAGCGTGAACGGTATTTGTAAGTAACTCTATGAGAATAATGGATACAAATAAATTTTCCTACGCAGCATTGCCATCAAACGAGGAAGTGTTTATGAAAAATAACGAAACCTATAAAAATCATACAGATTGTGTTAAGGCTAAATAGAAAACTTCAATGCATGAAATTTCAATTTCAAAGTTCCTCTGTCGATAACTCCACATCCAAATGACCGAAAATTGAAGCAATGTGAAACAGGGTAAGTTTCGTATAAAAAATAAACGTATAGTGATTATTCTAAGATGGTCTAAGTACCAATTATTTTAGTAGTTCAAAAATTAGGGAATGAGGTAGACGGAAATAACAGTAAGAGACGATTGTGTCGGTCAATAATTGACGGCAGCATCAAACACCCGCACGAATGATGGCTTGGTTTCACAACCAGCTAGCCTTTCTCATCACACAAAGTGTCGGAGTTGCTTCACGCAGAGAATAAGATGGGCATTCCTCCTCTTACACCTCTCACCTTCCTTAGGCTGCATAACGTCTGAACTGCCTTTTTGAAGGATTATAAAACGCAATTCGACATAGATTTTGCAAAAGACTAATAGGCTGAAGAATTAAATTTTAACTTGGGTACTTGAGTAGTAGTTGTATGGATTTCGGCGCTTCAGTGACTTAGACTATGTCACACCGAGAGAGAAGTAGTAGAAGTAGAAGTAGTAGTAGTACTACAGTACTAAAAATAGCAGAGCTTTAGTAACTCAGACTATCTCGCATCGGAAGAGAAGAAACCATTTAACATGGACTAAAGAAATCGAGTAATTTATGCACAAGGTGTGTTTCCACACAGAATTTCTTGCGCATAGAAACAGCAAGTTCAGAAGGAAGAGAAAGAAAAGCCAAAGAAAAGATAGAGAAGAAAGAGTGAAAATTGAATGAAACGGGAAAAATCAAACAGCAATCGTATCAAAATACGTACAAATTTATAAACTCGACTCAGGGATTTGAATGAGCAATCCGACCACTAAGAAACCATATTACGCAAACAAATTGTGTGCTGGATGAGCATCAACAAAACAATCAAATTTTTACAATGGGTTTGAAAATAATCACTTCATGAGGTAGACGTATCAACGATTAGCAAAAGTACATTTGTTATTGCAAAAAGATGACAATTTATAAAATGCTGGCGTAATTTCAACACCCGAGAGGTAAACTTTGACAGCCTCAGCATGAAAATGCACGTAGAATGTAGGAACAGTATCACACATAAGCAGCAACCGGATGCTCCACGAGAACACGAACAGTTGGTTACAATCCACAAGCAACCAGGGCGGGAGAGGCGCCACAGCTGTCATCGCTCCACTCGAGCTCTGTAGCATAGAAATTGCTCCCTACACAGCAAGTAGTCCTTGTATCCATCAAAAGTGTAACCTAAAAAACTGACAAGTCAGAGGAGATACCTTCATTCATATATGAGTAAAGGAGCACAGTTATAATAGAGGCACAACAAACAAATCATTTCACGCATCGAGTCACATTACGAAGGTAGTGAGTGTACTTGTTAACAGTCTCAGCTTGGACTGACGGGAATTGAGATTTTAACCAATATAAGAAGTACACTGCGGAATTGAGTTTTGAATACATGTTACCCAAAGGATTTAAAAAGACAGAGTCATGCGTTTAGATAAATTTTTCGAAACTGTTAAACAACACTTTACTACTAAAAAGCATTTCATACATGACTTATGAAAGATGTATTGACACAATAGAGAACGTATTTTTTAGTGTTAATTTATATTTATTAATGAAAAAATCACATATGTTTAACAACTCATTCCGAATTTAATTCGTTGTTTAAAATTATGGAATCAAAGGTGAAAAATCCAAGAAAATCTGTACAATGAATTGAACAATCTAGGGCTGAAAAACATATTAAATTATCAAGTTTAATCAAAACATTTCGCCAGTAACATGTGCACCCAAATGAGAATGCACGGCATGCATGAAAGGGCCAAAGTCCTCGCGGCAAGCTGAGAAAATCAACTTCAATACCTTGAAAGGGTAATGTACAGAACAGATCAGGTGAATCCCTCACACACGAGCGGGAAATTCAATTACACCAGCAACACCAATCTCTCCAGAAGTAAAACCTTTACACGATAATCCCTCGATCGAAAGTTAGCTCGGAACAGATAACACCTAGCATAAAATTTAGAAAATACAAGTGAAGTAATTACATTCATATGAAAATCTGACTATAGCAGGTAGAAAAAAGTTAGCAAAACACGATCAGAAACGAGGTCGTAATCTACGAAGCATGATGGCTGCTTGGCTTCAAAGGGGCCTAGCTGACTAGCAACTGATGACCGTCAGCACATCAAAGGCACCAGCGCCGCTCTACCAACACCATCAGGCTAGGCAAGTCCCAGACGACCGAGAGCCTGTACGTGGCCCCGCTCCGTTTGTCATAAAAACGCTTAGGTCTCAAATTTATGAATACTTTAACGCATTATATAAAACATTATCGTCAATATTTCTCAATAAGAACTTTCTGCAATTAATTTATAACAATTATTATAACTTTAGCACATTATTTCCCTGTGAATTGTTTTCCGTATCAACCTGAAAGCTATCACTGAGCAGTAACACATAGTTGTCAAACTTCAATGGATCATGAAGAAACAAGGTTGAGGCGAGAAGGCCACACTACAGTACTCAGAATTAATACTTCGTAAAAAACTACTTTAACGAGCAATCAGCACGAGTAGAAGTTACAGTCGAGACAAGGTATCCAACATTCGGCTTGAGTGATTTTCTGTTATGAGCAAGTAGGGTGTCAATGCAGCGAAGAATTTCAGAAGCAGTGAGAGCACAACACAAGCGGACCTACTGCCAACACAGGCCAGGGCCTCTCAAGAACGACACATTTGTTGCGTTCGAGCTTCACACTTGTCAACTGAGACATCATTAGTGAAGGCTTAACGAGTAGGAGTGGACGGAGACAGACTTTCCGTTGGTTTTAACACAAGCCACAATTCCAATATAGTCATTTAAGGATACCAAAACAACCAGGAATTACCTACACAGACGACCAGAATTAGCGCTACTTACATTCAAGACGTATGACACCAAAATAAAGAGATGACTTTAGGAACAAGGCGTGTTGAACAAAACGTTCCTCCAAACAATGCAAGAAACGCCAAATATAATCATTAAAGTTATTGCGAATGTATCGTTTACAATTGATGACACGACAAATCTAGTAGCTGAACAGGCTTCATCCTCATTTACGCAATGCATAGTTGAGAAAAACGCAGTATTTCAGCTGAGGAATAAGAGTCACCACACACTGTATGTGCAATGAAGAACGGAAATCGTTTAATGATCGTTCCACTACATATGCTACACTACTCAATTATTTAGTCTTTTCGGCGTCGGTCATGAAGTTTCTGTGCCTTCACGAACATAATCCTATAAACGGACAAGCCAAAAACTGGCCGGCAGCAAATTCTTTTCGTTTCAATGACAACTACAAAACAGTTTGGGTCAAAGAATACTCAAATTAACCAAGACGATGGCAGCATGTTGAAATAAGTTATCCAACCCTTGGTATAAACCAAGCAAAAGTTCGTTGAACAAATTAACCAAAATTCACTTATGGCAATTTTTCATGACAGAAGAACAATAAATAAAATAACTTTCATGTGACAGACACGCACTGCAAAAACAAGTCTACGAATTGGAGAAAAATTATCGAATTCTGAGCACGTTCTATTTCAAGAAGCACAACAGTGAATCACAAGTCTCTAACTCTAAAAAGTTTCACAAATTTAAAAACAATAGCACATAAGCGAAGGCGAGGGAGCGCGCTAGTCACACCGCACACCAACAGCAGCAGCAAGAACACTGAGGGCCGCGACGTGAGGCGACTCAGGCGACCTCACTGTGGCTCGTGGCAGCGGGCACCGAGGGACGCTGCGCTTCGCAGGGGACACACCATAACCAACGAGACAGTCTTCGACAATGACCGCACAAGAAACACAGAGAGTAACTATCTCCGATAGAGAACGCACCACAACCAACCAACGAAAGCAACTCGACTCGACATGACCACACAATGAATACAAGGTTTGAGATGAAAGTAATGTATCAATTAATGAATCACGTCTCTCTTAACACGTTGGTTGCGATGATGCTATCTTCCTAGGGGCAAAACGACCCACCGGTGGGTCGTATCGCAGTCAATGTGTTAAGAAATCTTTGGCAGGAATAAAGAAAGAGCACTGGTTAAGAAAGACTTTAAGTGCTAGGTATTATAAACCAGCTACTTCCAAAAAAGCGATGTAAGCAAGTAAGTAAATTCATAGTTCGACGAAACTGATGTAACAGCGTGCTCGAACTCGAATTGCTCGAAGAGCTTGAGGTTAAAATTGTGAATGATAGGACGGCTACACAAGCAATAAGTAATTCAAATTTAGGATTACGCTATACGATCAAGTAAAATTTTAAAGTAGCTGGGTGCAAAATGAAATTATTTCCATGAACACATCAAATACAATGTTCATAATTTCATTGTTCTACGCAAATGTCTGTCTGATGAGAAAGAAATGAGGCACGAGTTGTGATGAGAAATTACAGGAGGTGGATTGATTGGACAGCTCTCCCTAGGCAAAGGAAAGAAGGAACGTATATTAGTGAGTAAACTCGTGGTCCAACTACATACAACACATGTGAACGCTATGCGTCGTAATTCGCGTAAACGAAATGAGAATTCCACCCACACATCGCAAAAGCTGTGACGAGCAACAAATAATGCGAGCAGGTCACATTACACGCATGCAGCGACACCGTGTATCAATTAATTAGATTAAATTATTAGGTGGTTTAATGCTCCCTATCGTTTTGAAATATTAACCAAACAGAGCAAATATAAGGGACTATTTAGTAAGGACTATAGAGAACAGGGAATCTATGTCCAAGGTGTGTTCTTCCACAGGATCCGCTGTGCATAGAAACCGCAAATTAAGAATGAAGAGGAATGAAAGACAATGAAGAAATAGCGAAGACGGCGCAAAAACGGAAAGAATCAAAGTGTATACCAAAGATAGAAGTCTCAAAGGCCTATCTATAGCTGAGATAATCTAAGTGTGTCCTCCTGGAAAGGTCTTTTCCCACATAGCATAAGACAGACAAACCTAACAACCTTACTAACATAACCCTATTGCTTTTCCTGTACCCCTTGGGAGATATCGCACATAAATAAATCCAAGAAAACACTTTTCGGCTCGTACGACATGCAGAACAATTCCACTTAAAATAAACAAGAGGTCTTGTCCACGGGATTGAGATGAAACGGACGTAAATGTGAGGCTACTCACTCTCCACTTCTGAATGACAGAACGGCTGCAGAGCGTGAAATTAAGGTGCGAGAGAGGTACATTTACGCTCTATCGGGGGGAAATGATTGACGAGCACGCGGCGTACGAGGGGAGAAAACGTTCATTACCGAGGTATAAATAGAGAAAAGGGGACACTTTCAGATGGACAGAAACAAAATTACTAGAATTTTATCCGCATGAATAGCAACGAATACTAACGAAGAACCAGAGGAAGACAAAATCTGTAAGCATAATATGAAAATTTGGCAAGTTTTATGAATTTATTCAATTATCGAATTACCTCGTCTAATCCGCTACTCTCAACAGGACATAATCGAATCATACCTACGGTAAAAATCTTCCATAGTTCAGGTTAGTTAATTACGCTTATAAAAGGTTGATGGTAGGTTTGACTGCAGGACAGGAATAGGAAGCTATGGTCTAAAAATACCTTTTCAAACTTTTCACATGGAAGCGGCACAGCTTCTTTTCGCAAAAATCTTCTAAAATTAATAATCCAGTTTAGCCATCGTGGTAGCATAGAACGTTTTTCGAAAACAGTCGAAAATTTTTGATAGAATAGGAACTCTAAATGAAGGAGATTCGTCACCCAGAACACACTACAGTAGCATTAACTCAAGTGCACTGTAGAACGTCCGTGCTTTCAAGAATGCACCCAAACAAGGAAACGAAGGAGTTGAGTAGGGCATCTAGGCAAGAAATTAAGCCCGCACTACTCGGCAAAAGCAAGCGTCGCTTACTGCAGGGTAGGTCACCTTTGATGGCCGCTCAGTCCCCAACGTGTAGAGACGAGAACATCTACCAAAACCGTATTTTGGACGAGTAGTATGAATCTCACCAAGTTCCCAAATGTTTTACATAAATCCTACGAAATAGTACCAAATTTTACAACCTGCATTAGTACCAATTGGGAATAGTTACTGCACGAATGTAAACGGCAGGATTATTCTTTTTTAGTTATTAGTATAATTACTATGATTACCGTCAAATCAAGAAACACCTTTAACAACAGAGAAACAATACATATCATGAAAAACAGAAACATACGTAATAACGTAAGGAATAGGAACTAGAAAATCTAATGCAGCAGCCACAAAATGAGCAAAAAACTACACATGTTAGACTCGACACCTTTCTCCTTACGTTCGGTGTCATTCACGCGAGACACGCAAAAACTCGGGCACAAAAGAACGCGACGTTCCTTAGGTCTGCCCACCATAGGTAACGATGTTTTCCAAACTTTTCATTCTGGTGAACAATTGAGCTTATGCGAACGAAGGAAATTTCGACAAAGATAACGCATTTGTAGAAATAGGTTTGACGAAACTCTTCCACGATGTCCCACATGTGGACGCGCGCCCAGCAAGACCTGACACATCGCTTGGCAATGCCAAGAATGCCGGTCCATCGTTCAACTTTTCGAGCAAATAATCAGCCACATTCGAGAGGCAAGAATGTTGCGGCAAGCACGATACTAGGTGACATTCAAGGCTATTCAGTAAGACTTAGGAGGCGCAGTGCTTCAGGCAGAACGATAGACACGATACTCGAGGCTCAATTTAAGCTGACAAATCACATGTGCAAAAAATGCACAATATTTGAGACCCCCGTTAAATGAATGTAAGTTTAAGAACCGACACTTGAAAATACTATGATATGAATATTTGAAATGGTGCAAAATATTCAAAATAAAAGTATGTTGAACAATTTCTCGAAAAATGCTAATTGACTTACACTTTTGGCACAATACATCCACTTATCTGTCATGTACGGCGTAACCTACGTGAAATTAAAAGCTCGACTTAGTCGGAACGTAAGAGATTATAGAAGAATTTGTCGTATTATAAAAGATTTTGTCTTACCATTATTTACAAATATGCTTCGATCAGAAATAAGCTAGAAATAAGTTGAAGATTGAAGGTCTTCTAAAGTAGACGGCGACAGAGGGGGTGGCGATCGCGGCTCATGACGGTGGCCTGCTCCCAGCGCTCTTCCCGTCACACCACGGGGAGGACCTACGCCTCAAGCGGGTGTGCATTCGTTGCGAAAAGCCTTCAACCCATTCAGGATAGATCTATACTATAAACTACATTAATTCAAATGTATTTGTTGTTGCCCCATGTCTCAAAGGAAGTGGCAAGCTCCGATGTGGCACTCTAATGGCCTTCAGTAATCAGTAGCAGTAATGTGTGAGCCAATATGTTTTCGGATACACTTTTTGAGCACAAGAATAACCGATAATTCAGACATGAAAGGACTGAAAACCACCGCATATAAAACTTTTTTATAACAAGCAACCTAAAAACTTTAATAGCAGTGCTATCAACGAAAGGAATTAGATAAATTTGAATCAAATCGACCACATCGATTTTGAAAAAATGGACTATTATTTTATAAAATTGATTTAAAGTAGCCCCCTAAAAATTACAGACCTTATGAAAAGAATGATACAGTCAACAAGATAATCAGAATTCCTTATAAAAAATGTAATACTAAGTCGCCGTGCTGTAGAATAATAACAAAATTCATTTTAGATCCTCTCTTTCTCGAACGTAATTCTTATATATATATATGAAAAACAATTTGGCTTCCGGTCTCAGAGATCAACGACTCAATCCATTCTTAATCACCTCCAATATCTGTAAACAAACATTGATGAGGGTTTTCTCATA
>VOMN01011202.1:0-13664 GCA_014899125.1 Orchestia grillus
GCCGAGTAGGTTAAGAACAGATTAAGTAAAACTTCAGCAGCTCTGATCTTAAAAGGCGATTAGACATGAGCGGCCTGGTAGGACACAAAATAAGTTCTCATTCCATAACTGTTTATCCAGTAAGCTCTGTAGCTCGGTCGCTACTTGCATTCAGTTTGCCAACAGATTCAGTTGGAACGTGCATTCAGTTTGCCAACAGATCAAATTTAGTTAAGAATTATTGACAATTAGTCTAATATCTACTTCAGTGACCTGAACTTCAACGAACCATTATTTAATTAAATTAACGCTACCGACATCAGTAATGGTACCTTACGTATGGCCCTCCCTGTACGAGCGGGGATCACAGCGCGGCGTCCAACGGGTCACTGCAGCTGCCCCACGGGAGACGAAGTGCAACATTTAACCCTCTGTGCCACAGGGCGGTGTTCAGGCAACAATTCAAGAAGAGCTTTGTATCTTAGTCAGTGATCAAAATTATTGTTCAGGAATTATTTTAAAATGAAATTGTAGTAGCTATCATGAAAAACGAGCATTCCTACGGGATTTCTTTCTGAACAAGAATTAGTTATGGCATTCCGGCCCACCTAACGGCGAGTGCATACGCATGAACTATTTTAGTAATTTGAATCCAACTTGTGTGGCACACAGAGTGTGGCACAGAGTGAGGCAACGAAGGCCCCGTTAAAGATAAAGCTCAAAACTCTGATGTGTGCCATGAATGTTCTGGTGCACTTGAGCAGTGCTCTGGACCGGCCGACCCTTACACTGAGAGACATTATTATTATTATTAGTTAGTTTAAAGCCCCCTCGCCACGTGAAAACCATTCTCAAGAGAGCGAAGAGAAGGGACCATTTAGGATAGACTAAAGAGAACGAAGAATCTATGCCCAATATGTGTTTCCACACAGAATCCCCTGCGAATAGAAACAGTAACTTAACAATGAAAAGGAAGAAAAAATAGAGAAAATATATGATGTGAAAATTGAAAGAAGTAAAGTGAGCACGAGATATAGAAGTCCCGAAAGCCTATTAATAGCTGAGGTATGTAACCTAACAGTGCTTCCTGGGGTCACCAGTCCCCATAGCATACGATAGACAAACCTCACCAAGCAAACTCTATTGCCTATCCTATGCCAGCTGAGGCGCTCCTTGACATCTGTAACAGCACCACATAATGATGCTGTGAATTATTCATTTCTTTTCTACACACAGACCACAAGTAATTTCAGAAGCGTAGTAGCAATGCCCACTAGTGTGTGCATACTGGTGAGCAGCCAACTCCAGAAATGACGATCCACTTATGAAAAATATCAAAGTTGCTTTGCATGCAACGTCGCCTAGAACTTCACTCTGAATCATGGCAAGAATTAGGCTTGTATGCTGTGCGAAAATTTATGGGAAATACCTCATCTCATTTTACAACAATAGTAATCATTCACTTTTTATTCACATTACATGTATATCTTAAGATGAACACAACAACACTTTAAGATCCTATTTTTCCGATTCGTGTCTAGCAAATGGATCTCAGTTCACGAACATCAGGGAATGTTGCCATAATATTCTAATCTTATATCTTGAACAATGCCACTTGTATAGGGGTCGTGTATTGTGGTAATTTATACCTATATCGATCCTTTACTACCGCCCAAAATATTTTTGCGCGACAAAAGGATATTCGCGACCACCTTTTCGTATTTTTGAATCATTTGCGGTCTCGTGCGTTTCCAATATTTTCCCTGCTCCCTCCGATTAAGAGAAAAAATTCATATTCGTCATGCTGATGTGCTCTACGTTCGCTACAACCGTTTTCGCCAGTCAGTCAATAGCTCGTGAGGGACGTCTACAATTATCTGGTACCGTTACGAGTCCAGCTCCGAGTTGGGACGTTACAGTCACGGGTCAAAATCATGGTCAAATTCGAGAAGTCATAAACGCTAAATCAGAGGCGTGCAGTCGGAACTGGGTGTTTGTAACTCAACAGAATGGGTGTGTTATGTTCTACCTGTTTCCACAGGGCCCATATTTCTCGACACATGTCACTGACACGAGCTGAAATTTGATGAAGCTCTACGGTGGCACTCCTCCACATTCGGGCTCGACGCCTCCAACGCCTCGGCAGCGCAGTCGTTAGGCCAGATTCTACAACTTCGGATGCCTAGTTCAGCCATCACCAACACTTTTGAAGAAGACTCTCTCAACCGTTGCAGCTTAATGCTGCATGAACCACGAGAAATTCCCATGAATATTCATACCTAACTTTCAAAGCAGAATCTTTTTTACGTCGAGCATAATTAGCATGAGATCGTTGCTATTGATGTTCTGGTGCAGTCAACCGGGAGAGTGCAGAGCAGGACAGAGTAATGCTAAAGCTACCCGAGATGCAAGATACGTTGAGGAGCGCTGAAAGAAAAAGCTGGTGTCAGTACTGCAGCATCGTTCGGGAAAATTTGGATTGCTTAGGGTGAAAAATTCTCAAAAATGTTGACATTTCGAGCACTTATTGAGGTGTGTAAATACATACGAACTGCGCGCTTTTCAGGAAGAAAGCGAAAGACATAGCTTCCGTAGAAAAATTTGTTTCTTATTTCCTAAATGATGGATTGTTTGCTCTCGCGAAGATTTGAAATCGGAAGATTTTTCTGGAGGGATCAAAGTCTTTCTATGATAATTTAGAGTTAGAGAATGCGAATGTGAGAATTTTCATAGGACGATTATGATTATCGTGTATTGTGTTTAAAACTAAAGCTTTTCGTCGCTGAAGCATAGAAGAATCGCTTGCAAATTTAGATATCGTTGTAATGAGTTTGTTAACCAAAACTAAACAACTATGAACTGAAAATTACACAAGTGTCTGGTTTTACCAGGGAAAAACTCCTAATAAAAATTTGTGACTTACATATCCAACCATCCAATTCTCGTTAGATATTCATTCAAAATTAAATGATGGAATTGAACAAACTATGTGTTTTAATAATAATCAAAATATTTCAATTATTTTCCAACAATTTGAAAATGAGTAAAGTAAAACCTTTCGTCGACACATTCCTCTGGGGCATTTAGTTCCTGTCCTGAGTGCTGCTTAACGTCTCAGGTGTAATGAATTTTTGATTAACAATCATAAACCTGTGCATCCCCACTTCAGCAAAATTAACCTTTTCGTTGTGTGGGACTGATCTCCTCAGTCATCAAAACGCTAACCAGTGCCGCTTGACTGAGGATCAACCATGAGAATTGTACACTCATGACAGGACTGATATCTCAGCAGCCCCACGTCATGCGCATTTCAAATTTGAGTGCAGCCTTGGTCGCGAACAATTATTTTTGCATTGTCATTAAACCTGAAAGTATTTCAAAATGAAATTTTTCCAGCAAGTCCCAATTTTGCAGTTAAACACAATTTATTTGATGGCTTAGAATTTTATTTCTACAGAAATGCCCTTTGATTACTAGCATAAAAAAGTCTCTGCTCATTCTGAGTGTGCGCAGTACGTTGTGCAGTTCCTACTGCGTCTCGCAGTTTTGCAAGCTTTTTCCAACAATGTAGTGCACACACCTAGACTCTTGAATTGAAAATTTAGGTCAACGTACATACAGCGACAGGCAGCACATCACTCATGAAATATAGTTAACACAATAATTATCACAACCAAAACCGTTGTCAAATCAGTTATTTTCAGAAATCTAGATAATACTAAAACTTTGGCCGTCTTGCTTGTTTGTTAGCTTGCTTGAAACCGAGTACACGTTTGTCTGTCGGATCTTAGATATTCGAAATTTATACTCTTCGTTTAATCCTGTATTGTGGATACCGACTTAACTGCATAGGATGTATTTCTTGATACGGTTTGATTTTGATAAATTCTATTTGACCCAACGGGTCACGTGTCGTGTAGTAATTTAAAAAGATACAGAGGAAAATACGTCGCTGACTCAATCTCCTAAGAAAACAAGTATCGCAGCGTAAACACGTTGTCAAAGCGGCTGTCTACGACGTGATAACGCTGTGTTTTACAGTTCGCAGCAGCCACTACGCGCAGCATGAAAGTTTGCCTTCTTTTATTCTTTTGCTTTCCACTGGTGTCCGCTTTATCAGTCTCTGTACTTGAAAGCAGCAATTACTTCAGTCCAGAGCCGGCGTAAAGTTCTTTCGAGAGCTGGAGTGTTGCACTTGAAATACCGGTCAGGAAGAACTCGTTGGAATTTCGATAAGCTCTTGGTATTCAATAAGACCAGCAATCAATTGGCCCTCGGATCGCTTGCAGCCCCACATTGAGGAAGAGCGATTTCTGTAAATTTGGAAATAGTATATAGGGTTCTGCACGGTTATTTTTGCTCCATACGTTGAAATACTATTTGAGGTGAAAGCACGAAGCAACGTTATTTTTTTTGTCATATATCTAGAGTATCTCATTAAATGCTGAAAAACTCTCGGATTTAAATATCATTTCCAAATGCGCATCCTTTTTTTGAAAAATTGTGAATAATATATGTAGCTATGATAAATTTGTTATTGCTTGTTATATTTCATTGGAAACGAACCACTCAAAATTAATGAAATTAAGAAAGTTAAGTGTGAATCAGCGTCGACCTAATGTCAAAAACGGGTAACTCAAACATAAGCAAATATAGGGAAGACAAAATAGCGTACAAAAAATGAGCGAAATTTTAAGCTTAAAACGTCGTTTTAGGCTAAAAGAAAGTGAGATTAATTTTTGACATACCTGCTAGTATTATAAGCTCGTCACGAAACCGATGCACAAATATATATTGTAAATGCATTATAATACTTTTCTTAGGCATGTAACTGTATGATATACATAGATATGTATGTAACAGTGTTCCGACCGTGACACATTTAGCACTACGGTATTACTGTCAAAGTCTACGGAATTTTTTGCTAAAGCTTAACTTGCTTTGCCTGCCTATTTATTTTGCAGATGGACTGAAAGTAAGCAGAAAACGTACAATGAGAACCATGAATATTTAGAAGCATTGGCACTAGATACTTTCTAGGTAATCTTAACCGGTTCTACATGTCAATTCAGTCATCACGAAGAGCACATGAATGTAAGTCTAACTTAATTCACTAATCTGTTCAACATGAATGAAATTTTATTACGGAGAGCACGCTTGAAGAACTCACTTCACTACGGAATCCCAAAGCCACGTATGCCCTCAAACGCCCCTGCCGCTGCAACGTTGAGCTGACATGTGAAGGTTAACGCCCCCAGGTGAGTCAAAACTTAGCTAAGTCTAAAAGAATCTTAAAGGGATGAGCTTAACGTAACCGTTTGAGTCAGAACTTTATGCTCTGGTGATATTCTATGGGACAAATCAGAAATAAATTTTTGTATTACGAAATCAGCGGTTGTAAGCCACCAACAAAGACGTCTGGTCGGAGCCTTGTTCTTTGACCTACTGCCAGATCCTTGTTTTTGATTTCCGCAATAAAATGTGTTTTTTTAATTTTTTAAAGCGATAGAAATTGCGTTTTTAACGATTTGGCTGCAGGTGGGAAGCTTTAATAATAAGAAAAAAATTACGAAAGAAAAATGTAAAAGGCGAGACACTTAAAATCGAATAGAATATAAATTGAGCTTTGGACAACAAGTTTGGGGTTATATTTGTGATTCAATGTTCTCATTGTGTGATTCAATGAGTTAGGTATTTTTTTCAATTCGATCGCTCAATAATGCGAAATGATGTCAGCGAAAAAATTCCATAAAAATGGCTTGAAGCTACACTTGCAACAGCCCAAATGCTCAAAGTAGGCCCCTCAATTTTTAACATAAAACTAGCCGTATAAATTGAGCAATATTTTCGAATATTCTTGTCTTTCGCAAAACGGTGACTTGCACGATCGAGGCCTAACAGAATAATTTTTCAAGGAATACGAATACGTATATCTAAATACAAGTTCGTATAACCTTAATTCGAGTTCGTATATCTGAATACGAGTACGTATATCTGAATACGACTACGTATATGTGAATACGAGTACGTAAATCTGAAACGAATACCGCAGAATTTTTCCGTATTCCCGTCCTTTGAAGCTTCACACGAAACGTTTCTTTTGTTGACAAAGGCCCGATAAAATAATCTTCCAGGGTCCGAGACATTTCTTGTTTCTCAAGAGCCGTTTGAGATGACAAGAAGCCTCGTAAAACAGACCTTTAGAAAGGCACAGAAGCATCATTCTTTTAGTGAAACGACCTTTGTCCCTCAACAATTGGGGTCCTGCCTGCCTCGAGACTCGGCCTATTGGAATACAAGCGTTCTATGGCTCTAGCCAGCAAGAAAATGAAGGATTGTCTTGAGCAAGAAATAAATTTCTACTCGTTACAACCTACAAAAAATGACAGTAAATGCTTTACCACGGTTTTCAACCGGAAAATTTACCTACGTTCAGAAGGCTGTCGAATTAGATTTGGAGTACAAGTCATTCCGGATGTCCAAGAATTGGAGTCGAGAAGCCGCATTTCGAGTGAAAGAGTTTTTAGGTCTCATAAGCCGTAGTCTGATCAGAGTTTGTAATGACCTCATTTTCCGTGTACTCCTTTTTCAGTTATATAAATTCATTTCATATATTTAAGGCGAAAAAAATTCTCTCTATTTTGAAATTTCAGAAATAAAAATTTCATCCATTTATTCTCTTCAATGAGGCAAAGTATCCCCATAAATATTCGTCTGTCACCAAGCATGTCACCAATTTATTCATCAGTCACGTAAAACGTTCAATATTCGTTCATTCGTTGTGTGAAATATCTCCATGTTTACTTCAAAAACGCACAATTGTTCTTATTTATTGGTCAGTCACTTAAATGTACACATACTTACTCTTCAGTCACGTATAATACTTCTACATTTTCTCGTCCGTCGCGTAAAATATTCCCACATTTGCTCGTCAGTTATGTAAAACATTCCCGCATTTG
Source organism: Orchestia grillus (assembly GCA_014899125.1). NCBI lineage: Eukaryota > Metazoa > Arthropoda > Malacostraca > Amphipoda > Talitridae > Orchestia > Orchestia grillus. Next base: position 6,939 of record VOMN01011202.1, read on the forward strand.
ATTTTCCGTCACAAAAATATCAACACATATGTTCGTCCGTCCTGTAAAATACCCCCATACCTACTCGTCTGACTTAAAATATCCCCATATTTTCTCGTCGTACAGTAAAATCTCCCCATATTTACTCGTCAGTCACGTAAAATATCCCCATATTTACTCGTCAGTCACTTGCAATGTACCCATATTTACTCTTCAGTCCCGTAAAATATCCCAATATTTACTCGTCAGTCACTTGCAATGTACTCATATTTACTCTTCAGTTTCGTAAAATATTCCTATATTACTCTTCCATCGCACAAAATATCCCCACATAAATTCTTCAGTCACGTAAAAATTTCCGTTCTCATCGGTGCGTAGCACAGGAGTAAACTGCTTTGTGCCGTGCACTCCCTCGTGCATTGTTCTTTCAATCATGCAAAAAGGTTTGCTGCATCGCACTTGTAGAGATCAAAAGCAAACTCCAAGTTTATTTCAGCAGCATTATGGTTCAAAAAGAAATGCATTATGTAAATTACACGCCCGCTTGCACTTAAACATACATCTTGAGTGTATACTTCACGCCCCCTAGGAGGCTGTAAGGTCTCCTCGATCCATATTTTATCATCTTTCCTGTGTTCAATTCTTTCATTCTTTTTTCCATAATTGCACGTTTTCAACTTTTTGAAGCTTGCGGCTGTGATATCGAATGTTTTTTCCTAACGATAGCAAATAATTCTTTTCTATCAACCTTTTGAGAGCTAGAATTGGCCGAACACAACGCTACTGCTAGAACGATTTTCTGTGCTTTATAAGTTTCCCTCTTGGCAAATACATTGCACTATGATGTATTCAATACTCCCTTACGCAATGCACAACCATCACTCAAAAGAGATTCATCGCATATTTCTACTTCAGCAGCAGTCCAGAAAAAGTAATAGATGCTGTCCGTGTTCAGCTGCTGAAAGAATTTCCTCGACATTGTATTCGTTTAGAAACAATAAAGTAAGTTTGCAAATATCACCCTGGACAAGTCTTCTCAAAGAAGAGGCACTGGGTTAGGGAATCGAGTTTAAAAAATGTCATGTGCTCCTACAACGAGTGACTTAGTTTACATTTCAATAATTTTATGACCGTGCTTCCATTTTGTCTGAGAATGATGCTGCTTATCTTGTCGCTCCCAGGCAGTCGTGTTGAACCTCGCTTGTCCATTCAATTGTGAAACAAATCGGGCGAACTAAATGGGCTTGTACGCTTCCATTTTTTTACTTTACTTGATACCCAGGGTGACTTCACCTTGTGTTTTTCCCCCAAACTGTTAAAAAAATGAATTAGTTTGTAAATAGGAAAAAATAGGTTTATGAATAATAACTGTAAGTACGAGAACATTCCTCATTTTACTTTAACTCTTCACATTCGTCTTCTCTCTCATCTATTTTCCTGACAAGAAACGCGCACCACATACACAAAATTTTTAACTTGACTTGTTCATCAATGTTCACGATATTCAATTTGTTTTTTAAACGTTTTGAGAAAAATTCACTCTTCAGTATTGCACTAGCACAGTTTTCCCGCTTCCGCCCGTGGAAATCTCTCCCTTCTCCCACTCGAATCTGTTGCACAGTCACGCGGAGCATTAACTTTATTCTAGTATGGGAACACATTTGTCCCTTCCGTGTATTTCTGAAGACGCTCGGGGAATAAATTTGTCAATTGCATCGAAAGTAATCTGCTTTTACTGTCGAGAGCTTCTATTCAAGGTTTCCATCTCTCTTTCAACAAGGCTGTGGGACGATCGCTCTTCAGAATAACGACCTCACAATCCTGGAAGCAAGACATTGAATCCCGGAGATAATTTTCCAGAGTGGAGAGTGCAAGGTCTTCCACAGCCGCTTTGAAAAACATGTAAGGACTTAGAGGTGAGAGTTTTTATTATGAATTTATTCTCTTCCTTCTATGTAGATTAATCATACTCTGTTCTTGACGATTGTCGAGCTCTTGAACAAAGGCATCATCCAAATGAGAATCTTTTGTACTGAAATTCTCCGCCACACTCTTTTCTGTAAATGATGCCTTACATGGAGTATTGTGTTCTCTTAAGACAATACGGATACGTTAAATGTACTGTTAAACTATTCTTAAGCAAGAAATTCTTTGTTAAATATAAGCACATATTTCCTGTATAATGTCTATATAGACACAGGAAAACCAGACTAGCAAAGTTCTAATGACCAATAAAGTGACACGCTTTAGCAGCTTGTCAAACAGGACGGTCAGCCAATGTCTCCCTCCTTAATAATGTTCGCTGGAGTGACCGGTGGTCGCGACCGATCATTTGCGGCCCGCCATAAAACAAGGTTAGGCCCCCAAATCCCATCGAATGATGCGCCGCCAACACAACAGACTACACGGAGCGTGGTGAATATTTTTTTAGTTCGTACGAACATTTTTTGCTGCGTGTCGTGCTAGGGGTGACTCCTAAGAATGACTACCTTAAAATAATTCATGTGGTCTGGAAAATCAAACTTACTTTTTTCCAGTTTGAAAAAATACTTACAATAAATGTTATACTTAAAGTTGAACTATTACGTTATAAGTTGTTTCTAGTTTTAAAAATAGATTTTTGTAAAATAATCAATTTACCTTAGCATTTTACTGGCCAGGTTTGGATTACAACCTCCATGAACTCTCATAATCAGCACCGCAGATGACAGAAAAACAAAAGTATCAAAACAAGGCAATCAAAATGTATGATTCCAAGTCTGTTGATCTCATATCACTCATATTATTCTTCCCTTTTTTTTCATTTTCGATGAAAAAAGGTTCCTATAAATCCCTTCTATGACTATTTTGCAGAACCACTCTTTTCATTTTTGGAATATTGAATTCTGTTTCATTCAACCCCAACCGATTCCCGCCAGTCGAGTGATAGGCTGTGCTCCCAAATCAGTCAATCTTCTCATCTTGCTGAACCTGTTTTTCTCATGCCATCATTGCCACTTTCGGTGGCTCTTTCCCTATAATTACAATAATGATTACAAGTTTCCTGGCGGCTTGTACATGAAAGGCAGCTCTATGTGGAAGCGTCCATCACCGGAAATTACTCCAGAATGGATTAAACTGCCTGGCCTGAGACTCTAGCGAATACTGAACTCTACCATAAATCCAGCTTTGCATTCAAACATTTACTGTGAGTTCCCTCACTGGAGACACAAGAGAAGTAAAAGTGTCTGTCCCTGATTTCCTCGAGTCTCCAACGATCATCCTTGTGATCCGCAAATGTGCTTCGGAAATCACAGACCTGGCGAGTTTAAGTGATTTCCAAAAGCTTGAAAGTTTTTTAAACTGCAATTTCGTAGAACCTTAAAAGTTTGAATAAGTTTTGGATTTCTTTATTCGAAATAGACTTGGTTATTGATTTAGATAATGCCATCATTGAAGTGGAAATAGACGCCTAAAGATGTTCAGAGGGGAGAGAGCTCCCTAGTTCCTGTCTGGGCTTGTACTAGAATCATAAAAGTAATTTTCCTGAAAATGTGTATAAGCTTCGAATAAAGTCGACCTGAATTGGTTGTTTTTCTTTGGAATAGATCGGAATCAGTGCTAAGCTATTTTATTAGTTTAAAGTATAGGTTGATGAGAGGAACACACTAGTAAAACGCTATTTTCCAGTGCGAGAGGGAACAAATCATTCGAAGAAATTTTCTGTGATGTCCAAAACATATCGTAAAAAACAGCGAACTCACAATCTGTGAACTGCAATTCAGAAAAGATGCTTCAGATGAAGCGTTTTAGTCGTTCTCTCTTGCGTGTTTTTCAGCCAAGTTATATACGTACGAGACTTCTCGAGATGTCCCTCAAATTACATACACAAATGAGACCTGACGGCACAGAATTAGGCCCAAATGACGACGAGAAATCTGCGTCATCACATTGCGACGTTCAGAGCTTGAGCTGCATTGCAGGGACTAATACGACTTGAATTAATGAGACATCAACAATTGCCTGCAATGATGCAATATTTGTCTTCGCGATCCTATTACAGAACGTGATTCAAAAATTGAATATTAGAAAGGAGTTACTCAAATAGCTCAGAATAAGGTACACTTGTTTTTTTTAGTATGAACTGAAGCTAATTTCGGGAGAGGTTTCACTATGAGTGAAGAAAGGAGTTTACATAAAGGTGAAATAAGCCCAACTCTTTTATGTGATGTTAAAACTTGATTGCTAATAGTAGCAGAGAGGAAATGTTCTAAAGTCTTAGGCACGAGATGTTCAAATAATGTAAGGAGGTTTTCAAATAAGGAAAATATCAAATATGAAAACGACTTGTCGATTGTTGATGATTAATTAAAATTAACGAACAATTAGGGGTAATAAATGTCGACCAAAACTGTTCATTTTATCACTAGGACGGCTTGGTAAGACAGTCTATTGACAACTGATCTTGACAGTGACTGAGGTGGAAGATATTTGTCTGTCCAAAATTTTCCCCTTCCTCTCAGTCTTTTTCTAAATGCCTCTCCGATTACATCCCGTCTTTCTACATTCCTCTCCGATTACATCTTGTTTTTCAAGTTACAGGCACAAAATTTCCTAGAGCAATGTCGTGTAAGTGCTCACCTATTTACAGTTTGTTCTTTTACCTACACGTTCAGTCTTTTTATGCTGAGGTCTTCCTCTACGGCGATCGTCTTCCTATGTGTTCTTTTTTCTACGCACATATGTACTCCGTCTATGTCAAATCTTTCTGTTCATAAGCTCTCGCCTCTAAGTCGTATCTCTTTATCTCTACACTTTTCTTCATTCTTCATGTAGATTTTTTTAACTGTAAGCTCTCCCCTTTGTGTAGGTCCTTATACGTATCTACATGCTCTTTGTGCAAGTTTCTTTTATATCTGTGCACTCTCCATTTTGTAGGTCATTTATGACCTTTCATCTCTACATGTGCCAGCCCCTTTACGTAGGACCTTTATCAGCCCCGTTACGTAAGACCTTTATCTCTCGTTATGCTACCTATTACTTAGGATCCTTAAATCTCTTTCGATCAGCTAGCCAGAGACTTTTATCTCTATCCACCCTCTTGTAGGATCCATCAATCTCTATCAAGTGGTATAGTGCTAATTTGTCGGTACCTGGAGTGTCTCACTGGTCTAGATTTTTCTGCGCTGGAGAAATTCTGCGATGATCATTCCATTTATGTTCCTAAGCGGGATGAAGGGAATAGGGTTGTGGCACTTCACCAAAAAGACCATCTTTCAATGAAGGAATTTCAGGTGATCGGAAAAAGTTTTGCAAAGAATTCGGGGATAAAAAATGTTAATCCTGAAACTAGAGAAGACTTAATTAGAGACTTGAAAAAGATTTAAACAGAGGAATACTAACTGAAGACCTTCAAAGAATTTGAAATTCAGTGGGATCTCAGTTAGGAGTTTTATGCGTTGCCTAAAATTCGTAATCTTGATGTACTATGCAATGAGGCCTATTCTGTCCGCTTGTGACACTCATAACTCAACACTGTGTCCAAACTTCGTACCTGAATTAAAACCTTTCTGTACATTTAAGTATGCAGTAGAAAGTTCGGATGAATTTTTCCATGAGTTACCGAATGTGGAAAATATAGATAATTTGTTCACGTATAGTTTTAACGTAGAGGCAGTGTAAACCAACACACCATAAGAGAAAGCCATTTACGTGTTACTTTGTCGTATTCTCATTGCAAATGATGAGTTTTTAGATTGTAATAGACCTCAAGTAAAGCGATTACTTGAAATTGCACTGCGGGGCTCATATTTTGTATTTAATTGTAGGACTTATAAACAGATTGATGGGCTGGCGATGGGTTTTAACCTCTCCCCTTTGATAACAAATACCTTTTAGCTCACCTAGAAAAACAATTCCTAGATAAATGTCCGCAAGTATGATACTTGAGGCAGTATTTCATGGTCGATATTTACACTGACTCATGTTTTGCTTCTCTCGGAAGATTGAGCTAATCAATTTTTTTCAGCACATCAACAAATTCCACCCCAATATTAAATTTACTATAGAATTGGAACCGAATGATCAAATAGCTTTCTTAGATGTTCTCGTAAAAGGGTCGTTTTCTAAACTGATCACTTCTGTCTATAGGAAACTTACGTTAACTGGTCTTGGAACAAATTTCTTCAGATGTATTTACGAAGGATGCATAAAATCTTGCATAACAACATTACTTCATAGAGGGCACATCGTATTTCCAGTTCCTCAGAAATTTTTCACAATGAAATCGAACACGTTTACAGACTGTTGACTCAAAATAAATACTACTCGGGATAAACTTAGGTAGTAAATTCAGTCCACTAACTGTGAACCAGAGCGCAGCAGAACGAACGTCGTACGCGGAATAGCCGCTCATGGGTTATTTGAATGAAGGTTTGAGGAGGGGAGTGTTGTCTCTGCGAGTAATCCAAGAGTTCGATACTTCATCAATTGTTAGAATGTTTTATCGAGATAGTTTTAAGATTATGTATTTTTTCTTAAAAGAAGAAACCAAGGACAACTAAAAGAATGGACTTGCACGAGTACATGTTAGCCTTTGCTAGCGAAGGGCAGTTCCAATGCATGTAGATTTCGCTGTGAGACTTTGCGGCTGTTTTTCGCTCAACAATATTTATGATTTGTGGCCATCGATAATGTATGTAATTTAAAGCACATTGAAAAGTTATTTCGAAGATTATCTGGATTTAAAGTTTTTATTTTGATCTGCTT
>VOMN01011214.1:0-16926 GCA_014899125.1 Orchestia grillus
GTAAAAAATAAGCAAGGCATTCCTGTAAAAGAGCGTCTGTACTTTTAGCTCCAAAAATCGGCCTTTGCAATAGTTTGGGGTGGTGTGACCTTGACAGGGCAAAACATTCTGATTATATTCATCGAAGAAGGGGTAAAGATGAATCAGCACACATATCTGAACGTAATTGAAGAACAATTTGAATCCTTGGATCCATACAACATTTGGTGAATCTGGAATTAATTTTCAACTAGATGGAGCCACCTATTGTTCGGCCAACCTCGTTCAATATTGGTGTAGGGACAGTATAGCTGGCTTCTGATTCAAGGAGTTGTGGCCTCATTTTTCACCAGATTTAAACCCCTTGAGCTTCTGTGTGGAGCATTCTTGGGAGTAAAGCCTGTTCATTCAACCATTAAGATGTTGACGTTCTTAAGGCTAAACTGATAAGACGCTGGACCGATATCTCACCGGAAACTATCCGGGTAACATGTAGTCAGGTTACTGATTGGATAAAACGTCTAGTAAAGACTATAAGTAAACGTACTGAATATTGAGAGGAAAATGTTAACACTATGATATTGTTATCATTTTAGGTGGAAATTTTTTCATTAGCTTTGCTCTAACAAGTATTTGAATAAGTTTTTGTTGGTATTTTGATTGATCCTTGTACAATATTGACGTGCAAGACTCGCAACGTCAGGTTGCGGTCAGTTAGATTCACATACTGGATTTTCACAAATGAGCTATAAAAGGTGAGCCACAAAAAGTCTCGAGATATTTAAATGCTCATTGCTTAGTCAGTATTTTTTGTAGAGAGTTCGGCGTGGCTTTACCTGAACCATTAGTTTGTTATGTTACAGCAGATGAAAACATTTTCTTCCCCAGGAATAGTTAGGTAGAGTTACACAAAAAATTAGGGGGATTTTTGTCAATTGTGTGAGTTAAAAGCGTCAGCACCATGTTTATTTACTAAAATTACTCTAAGTATTCAAATGGGAAGAAAATAATTATTAGGAATTTATAAATAAAATATTCAATAATATTATTGAAAAAAGTATCTAAATCAGCTCATACTCATGTTTCTATTACAACCAATGACCACTGTTGTTTTCATACCATTTTTAACATCGGCTTTCATTTATTGCATTGATTTTCGAATTATCTCTGGGTCGCTTCCAGATACGTTTGCATTTATGGAGAAGCAGTCACGTAAGTTTTGCAAGTCCGTTGGAGGTTTTACGTAAAATTTATTTTTCAAATTAACCCAAAAAATCACATGGAGTCAGATCGGGACCACGTGGTGGCCATTTCACCCTATGTCCAATTCCAATGACACGCTCACCCAATACTTCGTTTAAACGGCTCCGTACGCCAATAATTCTGGGACGTGTTCTGTTTTGCATCCAAACGCTCTTTTGAACCTGAGATCTAACCGAGATCTAGAATTAAATTAAATTTGTTTATGATTTAAATTAAACAATATAAGTTACCTGGCACAATAGGCAAACAAACACACACACACACATTTTTGAGTAACTGCACTTGAATTACTCCCGTGAACCAAAAATCTCTTTCACTGATATAAGTAATCAAATTAATGTTTAAAATGTGACCAATCCTAGGTCTCTACAATCAATACTTAATGAATATTAACCTGTAAACAGGTATTGACATCATATGATGTCTGCGTGGTTGTTGCATTCACACGGTCGGTGTCGATTACACATACCGTGTGAATGCAACACCGGCCACCTGGGCGGTGACCGTTAACAGGTTAAGTATTTAAAAATCTGGACACTTTTTTCTGGCTAACCCTATATGTATAGTGAGCCATATCTTCGGAGTTGATGAGTTGTCTGAGTAAGTTAAACTTTCGAATTAAATACCGTAGACTTATGCTTGGCATGCGATAGCGTCACGGTTAGTTTACATACCTAGTCTTACATACCTACAACCATCGATAAATTTATAAAATGATTGATTACAGTATTTCATTGGCCAGAATTATTGATAATTTTAGAGGCTCCCGCAAAGAAGTTGCACCGGTTGTATGTGTCATACCGTGACGGGACTCAGAAATGTGTGTCGTACGATGATTACATTACAATGGACATTTGTGCGTCAGTTTTTTAATGGGGGACGCATCCGAGCGTTGTGGACTAGAGGTTAACAGGTATATGAGCTACGGAACTTGAAATTTATGAACAGAAGCAAAATTTTCGTTAGATAGTGTTTGTGTTTCATATTCGTAGTATACTCTCAGTATACTCTTTACAAACAAAATAATTTTCTCTTAATTTTTCTCATTCAATCTTCAAAGTGTAAATTCAAAAGGAGCTGTGGAATTTACCTTCATGGTTCCTACAATGGGTCAAATAAGTGTTCGAAACCTACCCAATAATTTACATTTTTCGCTATTAAACATATTTCGGAAAAGTTTGAAGAATTGTGAGTCTTACATAAGAAAGAGCAAGATCAAACACATTAGGTAATGTTTAGTGATCAAGAATTTATTTGAAGATGTTCAAATAACAACAAAAAAAGAAAACAGTGAGCAAAAAAGTACATGTAACAAAGTTTTACGATCCTCGAATGACTCAGTTCAGTACCACCAACATGTTAAAAATGAACAAAATTTACTTCCTCCGTTTTCTAGAGAATTCCACAACAGTCTACGTAGTCAAGAAAGGTACATTGACCGGTGTGGTTCACAGTGAGGTAACAGGCCCCACCCAAGTAACGAGTCTCAGAATTCTCACGATGCCAAATTTAAGGAACACCGTGTTCAAATGAGAAGCTTGATTATAAAGGAACCCAAGGCTGACACCGGTTACAAAAAAATTTCCCGGAAATTCTCTACTCTTATAAGCCCTGAACAGACCATTATGAAGTAATGTAAATCTGAAGGGATTGGGGTCAATAAAGCAAGTTTGGGTGTTGCAGGTAAACTATCAACATGAAGATCGCTCTAAAATTGTCACAATGATTAAGAAAGATCCTCAGATATATCGCCGAGAATTATCAGAACATTTGTCATCAGCAGGAGTGAATGTATCGAAGCAAACCATTAGCAATGTTCTGCGTTGAACAAACCTGAAGAAACGCGCTTCTCGAAAAGTCCCACTGCTGAAGAAAGAACGTGTTCCATCACGATTACAATATGTAAATCCTCGTATCAACAAAGGAGAGGATTATTTTGATAGTATTTTATGGTCAGATGAGAAAAAATCGACCTGTTCGTCAATAATTACAATAGGACTGTTTGCGAAAAGCGAATACTTCCATTCAACGGCAAAACATCGTGCTCACAGTGACGGATGATAGTGAAGCATCATGTTATGGAGTAGTTTTTCCTCTGCAGGCCCAGGATGACTGTATGTTATCAAAGGAACCATCAATTCAACCAATAACTATTAAATTTTGTCAGGAGATTTGATGCCTTCCGTTCAGATGCTCGGGTGGAAAATAATTAAATGAGCGTTTCAACAAGATAACGACCCGGAATCACAAGTCGAAATATGCTTCAGAGTGACTCCGTAGTAAGAGGGTCAGGGTTTTAGACTGGCCTTCACATTCGCCAGATCTTCATCCAATTGAAAATATTTGGAAGAAATTGAAAATTTAAGTTGGAATGAGGAAACCATCAAATTTGACTGCGTTGGAACAATTCTGCAATGAAGAATGATAGTAAAAGCTCTGGACTTCTACAAAACCCTCTTCTCTTCCTACACACATCGCATGCAAGCAGTTGTAGCTAATATGGGCCATGCGAACAAGTACTAATATAGTTTAATGTTATGGTACTAACACTTATTTGCCGCCATGTTGTTTGTTGTTTGAATCAGCTTCGAAAGAAGATCGCCAATCACTTCAAAACGTACTTCTCCGAGTAATCGTCCTCTAAGCCCGACTAGGCGTTAGATACGAGAAGACCGCCTTATCAACATTCAACATTCTCTTGAACGCGTCGTGAGAAACATCGGCGGTTATGTTCTGTACAACATCCAATGTGGCATCACACCGGCCTGAGCCACGTGAGGTCCAAGCCAGATATACTCCAGCAGACAACCGCTGGAGCCTGCAGTGAACGAGTGATATTATCTATTAGTATATTTTATTAGTGCTGTACATTTATTGACATCTACGCATCCTCTAAAATGAGTATTCCGGTGACTTTTGGTCTTTTGTATCATCTTAATTAGACGTGCCCGAGAGTAGCTAGGGATCGAATATGTAAATAATGATTTGATGCTGTAACAACATGGCACCTCGTTAGTATTTCTCGTGCTTCAGAAAGTTAGCTATTACGATGTAATCCCTACAATCGTGTGACTAAATAGATTTAGAGCTTAGAGCTCACAGCAGCGTTACTTATGTCATTTTATTACGACGTTGTGCTGCAGACTGACACGTCTTAAATGTTGTATTCTTAGGCAACTTTATTTCAAATTATAATATAGAAACTTCCTGTCTACTTATACTTTGAATACTTAGAAGCAGTGAGAGGCATTGAAAGGCCTCATCTCATTAGGATTCCTGATTGATGGAACACGATTATTGGATTCATTAACAAATTACTTGAAAGATCGTTGTTATACAATTTTAATATTTATTAATCGATATTAGGATTTCCCTCCTAATACCTTGCTTTGAAAATGACTGCTCGTGCCTTCTTGATAAATAGCAAGTAAATAAATGTTATCAAATTATTTGATTGAATGACGAAATGACTACTCCAAGAACGCGTTCAGAACATTACCACCATCACATAGCAGCAATCTAGGAGGTGGGAGCCTGACAACCGCTCCCAGCACTCAGTTCAGGACAGGTAGCACATAGCGAACTGCTGGCAGCGGTCAAGCAGAGGTAGCAACGTGACATATTTTTGGGGGAAATACTAGTCTTTCTTTACAAATTGCAATCTTTCATTGGAAACATTAGTCTACCATTATAGGTATTAATCTTTCGTTAGAAGTATAAGTTTTTATTAGAAATAGTTCTTTTTGTTGGGCATATCAGTCTATGATAGGAAATAGTAATCAGTGTATTTAATTACCTTTGCATTTTTGTGAATTCTTCAAGCGTTCTGCTGTACACCAATTACTCCCATTATTACTTTCAGTTATAAAGTCTGCGTAATATTCAATTAGAAGCAAAATTGTAGTATAACCTTGTACCAGATATACTTCACCCCGGGAGGTCAACGTGAATTTTCATGATAAATTCGATGCATTTTTTGATTTTAGTATTGTTGTAAATTTTCTTATCCAACCACTATTGTCTCCACAACTGGGAAGCTGACAGCAAAGCTTTAATGGTGAATCGCGCATTTATGATAATTGAGCCCTTTATGATTTCCTGATGAATTAAACGTATTGAAGGTCGTGCAAAATACATACTGATTGTTGTATCACTTTTTTCGGTGGGTAAAGGAACGCGCCGACAAATTTCTACGCAACTCGCTGAGCTTTATACGTTGTACCATGGCTGTAGTGCAATTTAATGTCTTCGAACAGGTTTTTTCTTCAAAACTGTATTGATGATTTATCTTTTCATTGCGTTCATCAAGTGCTGAGCGGGCACGAAAATAAAATAACATTCTTTGTCCTGTACACGCACCACATGGCATCGGATCACTTATCAGCGAGAGCTTTATCAATAAAGCCTCGGCATTATCCCTGCAGTCTCGTTAGTTGAAAACGTAATTTGTTCGAAAACATAATTTGGAAAACATAATTTTGTGGTAGACGGTGAGCTGTTGTCTTCAAGATAACTCTAAATCTTCACTCAAGTAGGAGAACTTGACTCGAGTGGCTGATAAACAAAGCAATGGAATATTATATCAAAAGGAAGTTGATTCATTACTCATTTAGAGATATCTTACATTCACAAATAACTTCTAGTGTTTAAAACTGATATGTCTATATTTAATCAGACTCACTCTGTATGAATTGCGGATGGGAAGTGATGAGAAACACAAGTCGGGAAGAAATAATATATCGTGTTGCATGGTAAGATGGGCTGAAGAAGTGAATAAAGTATGTTCTACCGTAAGTGGTGGCTTAAAAACTTGAAAATAAATGCTCCGAATCTCAAAAATACATATTGCAGCTCAGGCTAAATTCTGACAAGGAACAAGAATACAAAATTCAGTGGACTTTCTTGTATCATTCACGTAATTTTCTTTCTTTACCTTACAGGCATAATCTGGTCGCGAACGAAACAAAGCGTGAGTTCAGCAAATATTAAAATATCCACAAAAAAAAATTCACCAGAAAGATTAATTCTTCTCGAAAATAAGGCATGATCTTACACTCGTAAAACAGTGGGAAGGTGCAAGCTCACGTTTGACCATGATGAAATTTTCGCAGAAATCAACCCAGATATTAATAATTTCAACTAATTATTTCCAAACCTTAACTGATATTGGATACTGCGTCTATGTCGATATCACAAAATTTAACGAATCAATAAAAACCAGTTCAAACGACTTTGCCATTTTGTGTTGAAACTGCAGATCATCATTTCCAAAAACAGATGAAATACGATGCACTCTCTCAGAATTAGGCCGTAATTATAGCATCATAAGCTTCACAGATAGCTGGCTAAATAAAACTTATAAGAATAGGAATCAATGGTAAAATTATTTCAACTATCATTAGAAAGATACATCTTTTCAAATTGAATCAACGTTTTGATACTTTACTTTCATCTCGGTTGAATGGTAAGAATATAATGAATAGGATGGTCCGATTAGTATATGTATGTACGTTAACAGTTAGCTAGTGAGATGCTAGCACTGGTGTGAATAATTGACAAGAGAATTGATTCGATTGATCTTATAAATATACTAATAGGGTGAATAAAATAGTATGAATAAATACCTAAAAGAATGGTCAGGTTAACATAAAAGTAAGCGAGTGCGGTCGTTAGATCGGCAAATCGGCAACAGTTTCTCTCCAGTCACCTGAAAATCTTACCACCTGCGGTCTTTTTCAACGGAAAATTAACGTAACAATTAATAAACGGATTGAGGTGGTGAGGTGTATTCTTTCGGTTCGAATTCGATGGAAAAAATATAATCCCGTAAGAAAGAGACTCGAAAAGCTATGGCTTGAGAACAGCCATTTGCGTCTCAGATTGTTGGCTATCTCAGAAGCCAGCCATAGTCTTGAGACAGACAGCTCTGTTCGTTGTCGACCTATGAAGGCAGACGTAAGTCAGGGTTCAACATATTGTTTACCATTTCTCGAGACAATGTCTATCTCTTCTTAACACAATATTGTATGTAGAACTTCTCGACACATTATCTTCCACTTCTCGACGCAATACCTACCACTTCTTAACACAATATCTACCACTTCTTGACACAATATCTACCACTTCTTGACATGTTATTTACCATTTTTCGACACAGTAATTTCATCTAATTTATATCGTATTTATAACTTTACGCATGAAACCTACCACGAATCAAAATGATATCTACTTATCACTTCTTACAATAATATCCTTTACTACTCGACACAATATCAACCACTTCTTTCAAAAATATCGACTGCTACTTACGGCACTATCGACCACTACCTATACCTATATTTACTACTACTTCCAATAATATCTACCACGACTTGCAACAATGTCTACCACTACTTGCAACAATGTCCATCACTACTTGCAACAATGTGTACCATTACTTGCAACAGTGTTTATCACTACTTGCAACAATGTCTACNAGGGGTCGACTTGCCACAGTGCGCTGGTCTGGTGAGTCTGTTGCCACCATTATTTGAGGAGAATATAAAGGTCATCCAAGAAAATGTATACACTCCTTGACTGCCCTTTGTTCATATATATGTTTTTTTTGTTTCAGGTGCAGCAGACATTGCTATTTCCTTCTTATTCTAGCGTTAATTTCTCCAAATCAACTCGGCAGCGTTGCATCTCGACCTGTACATTTATCTTTGGCAATCCAAAAGTGTACGCAGTGTTAGGGGACCCCCAACGACGCGTGGCAGGGCGCACAGGAACAATCTCATCTCGAGAGAGACGCTCTGTAACCTGCCGTTTGATAACCGCGATATGGTATCGCGTAGTCCACAGCGCTAGCGTCTTTAGTTGTCTATTTTGCATTGCTTTAAGCAGCAAAAATATTGGAACAACCATTGAGCTTTGCCTCAGATATTTGTCCCATCAGTAGGCTCCCTCCTGAGACTTCTGCAATATTAGTACAATTTTTAATATTAATACAATATTAGTACAATTAGACTTCTGCAATATTAGTGCAATATTAGTACGTAAGGTAATTTTAGTTCACTTCATTATAAATAATTACTGATACGTTTTTAATTTCCCAGTAAATTAGAATTCTTTTTCAAATCTTTCAAATATTTATAAATCAATGTTGGAAGTGAAAATTGCTGCATTTCAGCTAGTGACTGGAATGGTTTTGAGTTAACCTGTTGTATAAAATAAAAGAGTAAATTCGATATAAGAGTTTAACTATGTTCTAATACAAATAAAAATTGAAGAAACTCGAAATTCACATAAGACTTATAAATGAAGCCCACTTCTAGTCTTCTATCACTGCACATGAGGAATGCTTGTGATTCACGAATGTCCTTTGATATTCAAATAATCAATTATACATTCTTGTATCCATGATTTTACAACTCGTAAATGATTCAATATGACAAGAATTATTTAAATTAGCGCGTAGTATACATATGTCAATTATAAATTTAGTCAGTCTATATTTTAAGCAAATTATAAAACATTTATGTTTCAACATTACAATAATAAATTTTGCGTTTTAAATAAATTTGACGATTTCAACTTGGTAGTTAGAGAGCCATTCAGGTAAACTGATAAATGAGTTTATAATATATTTTAGGTATCTACGAATCTACGATATGAAATAAAAATTAACACTTTATTCTTTCACGTGATGCTTGTTACATCTTTTAATGACAGTTTATTTTTGAGTTTTAAGGCAGCACTTGTGATCAATTGTGGAAGGCCCTTAGTACGCACCTCATTTGGGTGACACTCCGTACGTACCTCATTTGNGGTGACACTCCGTACGCACCTCATTTGGGTGACACTCCGTACGCCCGTCATTAGGGTGACACTCCGTACGTACCTCATTATGTAAGCCGTCAAACGCTGCAAGTGTTTTTGAAGCCTTTTTTATGGTTTTATAGCTAATATACGACAAATGGCAAGATAGAGCAATTAGTCGTTCCGTACCTGACTGGATCCTAGCATAAAAATCAAAATATGGAAATCTATGACCCGTTTCACCTTTTGTTTTGAAAAATAATTGGCCAATTTTCTTGGTTGAGATTTTCTCTTGCCATGACCGTGAAATACAGGATGACAAAATATCGGAAATACTCAGAATTACTTGGAAATAGTAATTTTTAAGCTTTAATAATTTGGATTACTGTCTCTTGAAAGGCAAGCTGTAGTCGCTCAATTGTCGCCAATAAAAAACTCTGCTGGATTTGGTCTATTTTATTAAGTTTCTAAATGTCACCATTTTGAGCGTCACCCAGCGTAAGCCACTGCGTAAAGGCCGGGTCACGTCAGCGGCATTTATTCCTCAGCCAAAGAAGCTCCATGCAGACACATAGCGGGAAGGCATTAGATGACACCGGAATTCTTTACCATTTTCTGTGTAGCGGGAAAATAAGAGAGGACACCGGAATTATACGAAGCCCCTCGCGGTGTAAACAGAGCCCCACACGAGGGAAGGCCACCGGGTATCTCGCTTGTATAATCGGGGGACGAGAAACCACTCCAAATTCTCTATTAGACTTACTACTTTACAAATTCTTAACTTGCATATTTATTTTTTACAGCGTACGTAGGAGTAATGAATTAATATGGAAAATATTTTTAGAACCACACCAGCAATATGTGTCTAGGAAGAAAAAAATGTTGAATGAGCGAGGAATGTCGGCAGTCACATTAACGTATAGTACAACGTATTAATTACTGAGTGAATTGGAAAAGTACCATGGCACAAGTTTTGATGGTGATGTACAATTGACAACTATTCTGCTCAGGTCACGTTTTTTAGCTATTATTAATGAACATAATTATTGATGTCTATTGTAGGGTTAGCTCCAATAAAACAAATTGCCTGGGAAGTAAATTATCATCCTGGCAGTGTTTGAAAAAGGAAAATAATGTTAGGAAGTTTTCATCCATTTATTTCTGACACACGATGAAGAAATCATTCAAGATCACAACTTCTCAGCACCTTTCTTTCTCACGACGAAAGCTGCTTTAAAGGCTTTTGAAAGCAAGAAAATCATGCGAAAATACTGACTACATCACCATAGGAGAAGCTTCATTGCTGTTGACATTTGCTCACTTTACAGACGTAAGATCACGTTTCAGGAAATACGCTTGAAATTGTTTGTGTTTTGGCTGTTACTACATTCTGAGAAAATCATGAGCAATTCCTGCGTACCAGAAGAAAATTAGCGTTTGGTGACACGAGGGCACCTGCTTGCAGGGTGCGTATTTTGGTTGATCCATTTACGCCTGATAGTGAACCAGTTCAGTCTAGCTTTCTTGCCAGCAAACGGTGGTTTTGTACCCAATGATATAAAGGGAATCACTAAAATTATCTTTAGATTTGGACGTTCATTACTCGCCCTGTATCAATATTCAACAGTTATCATCATTCAACAGTTTAGATCTTGAATGTTGATGCACTTTGACAGACGTACCCTTCATATCTTTACTGGATTTAACAGCTTCGTTGACCTGCCTAAACCAGGTCACAATTTCCGAGCAATGCGCAATTCATATTATATATTGAACCAGTTTATCTCCCATGAATATTTCTTCAATCAATTTTACATTGGAATGCCATACATGTACCCTTCATATCTTTACTGGATTTAACAGCTTCATTGACCTGCCTAAACCAGGTCACAATTTATGAGCAATGCGCTGTTTATATTATATATTGAACCAGTTTATCTCCCATGGATATTTCTTTAATCAATTTTACATTAGTGTGCCATAATGAGAGCTTAGAGACCAAAATAGGACAAACTGATGAGCGTTGTCTATAGTAGAGAGCAGTCCTTCACAAGTGCTTAATTCAAGAAAACATTAAATCAGCAAAGAGAATTTTGAGTCTACAGATAATAATTCTTGAATTTGTGCTTGCATTGCAAATTCACGAAAGTCTCAAGTCGCACCTGTTTTCTGATTGACATCAAACCACTGTTTATCATTCATGAAGCACAGAGTTCCACTGTTCAGGTAATTGAAGGGGATTCGTAAACCATTATCCCATAATTTTCCTGGTGTTACTGTGCAACTTACCTAAAGGTTGCGATCTTCGATTCCAGCGTGCATGGGCTGGGGCTCCTGTGGTTATTGATGTCCACCCTCATAGGATGAACTTACTTTTGAATGAAAGAAATATTACGTAAACTGTCATTCATATTCTGCGCCCTTAAGGGTACATATTTGCCCAAGTTTTCTGTAAAACAATAACAATTTAAGGCTGAACAAGATTATTTTTAATATCTTTCATGAACAGAAGTAGAACGGAGTCTTATAGGATTTACAGTAAATTAAGCCTACAATCCGATTTTTCAAGAGTATAAAGAGAAATTTTCAATTATTCAGAGCCAATTTTACCTCATAGAGTATCTAATTACACGTCTAGTCTGCTAGAAATGAAACCTGACTTTAAAACACAATAGGCTAATATGGATCCGAAAATATAGCGTCTTTTCTGAGAATAGTTCATTATTTGTTATTTTTTATTTAATTGGGATACAGTGTCACATGCAAATTACATATAGTGAATAAATATTTTAAACATATGTACATAGAATTAGGTTAGTCCATGGGACTCTTATCAAGTCCTGAAGGAAGTACAGTTTTCCCCAAAGTTTGTGGAGAACACTGGTCGATCGATGCAACACTTTGATCAACACTGCATGTGGTATTTGTTGTACGAGCTGTGAGGGATTACGGAGATGAGTGTGTTGATGGCGGTGGCTCAAACCACCTGGGAAAGGTGACGGGTGTTGGTGGCGGTGATTCAAACCACCTGGGAAAGGTGATGAGTGTTGGTGGCGGTGATTCAAACCACCTTGGCCTGAGAAAGGACAGCTGTTCCTTGAAAACAGTTTCGAGGGCCAGCACCGCAGTGGCAGATATTCAGGGCACGACTCAAAAGAATGATAAAGAAATACTCTCATAGAAGAATGATAAGAAAAAAATGAGGAATTAGATCACTTGCACTCTTCCTTCACTTGATCTTGAAATTGTGGAATGTATATTTATTTGCTGCTTTAGGTCACCGAGAGGCTTGAATGAAACATTGGACGCAGTTCTCCAACGCGAGTTACATCTCAGAATTCTAATTTTGAAGTGTGGTGATACTCATTTATCGAGTGCCTGCCATACAAATATGTTAATGGCATTAATATCACGAGCTGGATGGCTGCGTACAGAATAGAACACTCGTGGAATGCTCCTGAAGTTACGGTAGATCGTCTTAGAATTCAATAATATTCTCCATGATGATACAAGCGCTAGAAAATTATTACAATAAATTTTTTTACAGGTTTTTTAAAAACTGGGACTTTTTACAGGTATTACATCTCATTATAATTTAGCCCGGCACCTACACATTTGAGCTTACTTAAGATTCGAGTTCGGTATCCAAACGTAAAAATTTATTGCAATGAAGGAACCAGAACAAAAATGGAGGTGCGTTTCTAGGCATCTTGACTCCGAACTCGCCCTTGCTTACATTGGTCCGGCGCACTCTTTTCAATTTCATGATCATACTTTGTAGCACATATGGTTAGCTTCTTATACACTTAGGCATTTTCAGAATATTATTTTCATAAGTATCATCTTAAAATAATGCGTCCCCTACAGACTAAAGGGAACAGAAATATTTGAACTTTTGGGTGAGACTTTCCGGAGTTGCAGCGGAATAAAAATAGTAATAACTACTGAATAAAAGAAAAGTGTACAAACGTTCACCAACGGGGGAACGTTTTAGGAACGTTAATATATACAGAGGAAAAATTAGTCCAAGAAAAGTAAAAATTGGTTTGTTGTTACAATTACTTGTTACAACTTGTTGTAACTTGGAGATGTTCCAAGTAACTTGGAGCTTGGAGTACTCACATGAGCTCCACAAAGAGCTCGGCAGCATTCGAAATTTCTAGCAGCGTACAAATGTAAGCAGCACAAACGTAAGGCCCACAAATTGATGTACATATTCGAACAGTTGCTGTAACTCGTTAGGAATATGCAGGTATAATATACGAATAGAAAATAGGGTTGAATGTTTCATCTTTTTAATTACGGCATTCATTATGGAACACCCTATACATGTAGATACGCAAGAATGAAAGTATTCTACTTTTTTAAAATTCGAATGTCGATTCAGTTTTAACTCATTTTCGTCTTTCAAAGTATGAGGAGCACTGTCCCCAAGCACTCATTGCATACATTAATTTTCTTCAACAGGTCGAGGATAATGAGTAGAAGAAACTAAAATACGCTGAAAGTACTACAAAATGAACTTTACAAAGCATTTTTGAAAGTTTTCTTTGCAGTAATTGAAATATTCTCAGAATATGAAACTTTCTAAAAGAAATATTCGTTCAATCATATGATTAAATTTCCTCTCGTAGGAAATTAATGTACATTTTTTAATGATGATCATTCATAAGGCTAAAAATACCACAAGAAGAATAAAAAGCCAATATAGCGTAGAAAAAATTTATAACTGAGAATTTAAAAAGAAATTTGGTTCAGTAATCCAGGGAAACTGAAACACTTTTCACCGCCTTGGAACTAGTTTACAAGAGACGCGTAAATTCTGCACCATAATCTAGCATGTCAATTAAAAGTGGACTCCTCCTCATAGCGAATGGCAAAAAATTGAGTGAGTGTCGCTAAAATTACGTTTAGAACCAACAGGATTCTTGCATAAATCACGCAGTTTTTCCTTATGGTGAGCGCTGAATATATTTGTCTGAATAAAGCGTTCCCGTGCAGAAACCAAGTCTGAAGCAAAGACGTTATGTATGACTTGTTATTCTATTTAAAAAAAGGTGCAGATATTTCTTCTTCCTACGCAAATGAGGTCTTAAACGTATTTGACATATCATTCGGTTCCACGAATCAATTATTTGAGAGAAGCTTAAAACGTTTCAATACGTTTGGATTCACTTTGTTGAAACCAATCAATTCAAATCGAATAAATTTCTGTCAAACTTCGCTTCTCTGCCTAATATGACTTGAATGTGAAGTTCCATTATGCACACATACACACATATATGTAAGCCCAGCCCATAGTTCACGAGAGAGTCAGACGTTTCCATACCCCCCAGTAAGAATAACTCTTTCGCGAAATAACTCTGATTATTTCGAAAAGGTAATCAGTTCAGGTGACATCAGCAGGCGGTGACCCACGTCCACCTACTCGTCTGAGGCACGCGCTGCTGATAGGGACACCACGGCCCCGTAACGTGCTGTGCCACGTGCTTGAAAGATACGTGTTCTACAGCTCTGTACTTTCATCGATAACACATGTTTGTGAGACGCTCTGTCTCGTTTACCAGCTCGGCAGTGGGTCATTCCGCTTATTGTACCCATAAAAGCCATTTGCTCATTGTGTTTCTTATAATCATTATATGCACTAACGTCATCATGATCACCATAATCATTATACACATTATAATCATTGTCATAAGTAAAGTCTTGCTCGCAACGAAGAGCCAAATCGAAGTCAGGTTAAGTTGCTGCCATTTCGTGATGCTGCGCAGAGGTTCTGAATACGTCGATTTTGAGGGTCCAGCCTGAGCGTTCCAAGCAATGTCGGTGTGCATCAGCAATTTTAACTCTGTGCCTTTGGCCTTCATATACATGTCGCAGAACGTTTTTCTACAGTTTTGTTATCATAGGACTTAAATGGCGAGTACCAACACAATCACCTACTAACGACCGATACAGCACCTACTAACTACCATCACATCACAGACTAACTACCATCACATCACAGACTAACTTCCATCACATAGCAGACTATCTACCATCACATCGCAGACTAACTACTATCCAATGTTAGAATACCTCTGCTCTAACTAGGCCTTCGGGACTTCTATCTTTCGTGCCTGCTTTGCTTCATTCCTTTTTCAGATCCTCTTTGCTTATGTTTCTTTATCTTTTCCTTCCTCTTCTTTCTTAACTTGCTTTTTCTGTGCGCAGGAGATCTCGTGTGGGAACACACCTGTGCATAGATTTTACGTTTTCTAAAGTACATACTAAATGGTCCCTTATTTTCGCTCTCTTGAGTTCGCATTCCATGTGACTAGGGAGCTCTATACTAACTAATAATAATAGTAGCAATAATAATAAGAACGATCTACCAACACATTATACACTAACCACTAATACATCACAGGCTAACCATGAAGAACTGTCAAAAAATCAAAGAAACGCCAAAGATAAGGTCGAAAATAAATGACAAATCGGTAAGAAATTCATTTCAGTTATTCAATGCGCTTCACTTCATGCAGTTTTCCAAACCTTAAATATAATGATAATTTCATATCATACACCGTGTGTGAATACACTAAAACAATTGTTCTAGATTGATCTGAATATATGTAGGGTGAGAAGACTTAGCGTGCAAACAGGTGGACATCGGTGCCAGTATCTGATTACGGCAACGGCCCAAATATGTTTCAGATTTCTCTCATGGAACGCATATGATTCTTTAAAAATATCTTGCTAAGTCCACTGAATTTCTATCACAGGTCAGAGCGACAGAGTAGGACAGAGAAAAGTGAACTCCCAAGGGTCGTAGTTCACAACTTATTAAAAAAATTAATGAATTCATGCACTGACTTCCAGTGCCTGGATGTAAGTATTTGCACTACTATATTTTTGATGCATTCAGAAATTTTCGAACTCTGGTTTGGGGTAAAGAGCACATGTAGTTCAGATAAAATATATTCACCAGAATATTTTGACAGATCAGAATAAAATTGATCATCAGCCAGACAATCAACTGAGCAAGAAAGTGAATGGGACAAAAGTGTTTGACCAAAACAAAAATAAGTGTTTAGCACTTGGTGGTATGACCTTTATTTAGAATAACAGCATGGCGACTATTATTGCAACTGGAAACTAAGTTTTGACACTCCGTTTGTGGCATCTTGTTCCGTTCTTGCCTGCAGATGATCCTCAAATCAGCAAAGTTCTTTGATATTTTTCTGTGCAGAGTAGTTTTGAATATTCACAACAAATTTTCAATGGGATTGAGGTCATGCGACTGGTTAGGCCACGGAAGGACACTTATTTTCTTATTTTCAAACCACTCTTTTGCTAACTTCCCCGTATGTTTGGGGTCATTGTCTTGCTGGAAAATCATCTTGCTCCGGTCGTAGAATTTTCTTGAGCTCGGAAGTAGTTTTAGCTCCAGTCCCTGCCTGTCCCCAGAATATCATTTCCTCCATGAATGATGAGGAGTTTCCCTACACCGGGGACACTAAAACAGCCCCAAGCCATGATCTGCTTCCTCCATGCTTGATGGTAGGGATGATGTTCTTGGATTCATACGTAGTCCCTGCTTTCCTCCAAACATGACGAGTGTCATTTTGGCCGAAAAGTTCAATTTTTCTTTCGTCTGATTATTCAACTCATTCCCAAAACTTATTCCTTCGTTAAGATGGTCTTTGGCAAACGTTCAACGGTTCTTCACATGTTTTACTAAAAGAAGAGGAATTCGGCGTGAACTTGAGGCGTGTAGTTCTATAGGCATGTATGGGTGGTCATGGGCTCATGCGTCACCTTACGCAGCACACAGCGGCGAGAGTCGGCGAGGAGCTCCGACGCTCGACAAATCAGGTCTCTCGGAATTGATTTGTCCCCCCC
>VOMN01011220.1:0-36116 GCA_014899125.1 Orchestia grillus
AAACAGATTTGAAATACATACATATTCATAGGAGATATAAACTTTCAAAAAAAGGGGTACTTTTTTTGGAACACTCTGTAGAATATCACGCCCACCAGTACTCATGAAATGCATTAAAAATATTTAACAAAATTTATTCCTTCATTATTAGTAAAACACACAAGTATAATACTCAGAGGCTCAAAAGGTAGCGCAGCCCATATACTCAGAGCAGCGTTGCAGCATAAAGGCTTTACTAACAAAGTCGCTTCACTCGTAGCAATATGCTAGCTCTTTGAGGTCATGTTCGTAAATCAACGACGGTAAATTGCCTTACTCGAACCCCAAGTCGGATTACTTCCGTATCTTCATTAGAAATTTTCGAGACTGCCCTTGTAGATCAAAGGAAAGTAGGGTGGGCTAGCAGCTCCCGTCTAATTCAAAGGCTAACGATAAAAAGACCTCAGTCTAATTCAAGAGACCAAAGATAAAAAGCCATGGAGTTATTCCATGTAAAGTCTACGGAATTGGCCCGTCTGATTTGCACTAATGACTCTAATACTAGATTAAGGCTAGGGAACTTGGCATCCACGAATTAATGAAGCTGGAATGCCTAAAAAGTCGCTGAAATCTGTGAGCGAATGAAAAGGTGTTAATAGATTTTGAAGAGGTCTCAAAGCCTGAGCTATGTTGATGATGTGAAGGGTCAATTTACGTTTTCGATAGCCTTCTTGATCAGCTTAAGTATCTGGGGCAGCACGAGCTCTACGATCAATTGCTTGAACTCACTCCCCAGCAAGGCTCCGTGGGTTGAGGGGATCCTACTTGGGGAGTTAGATTCCTGTACAAAACTTAGGAAATGAAAATCTAATTTCACTTTGTTTCTGTAGCCAGGTGCATCTGCGCTGCAATACTGCTGCTCATTTTCGTGGATTGAACGTCGCTAATTATTTCAGCAACAATCTCTTCGAATTTGGAGTACACGAGTTGGATTCCCTATAACGATTTCAGTAATTCTTTTGCTCGTTCATAAGTTATGCTAGGTTTTTATTCGTAATCTCAGCACATCCATTGGTAGATTTTGAGTAAATACCATATTAACGAATTCCATCATGATGAAATAGGCATTTTGGACCATTTCATACCATGTCAAATTTTATACTTCCTCGTATGAGATACCGCCTCACTCGAATACTTACACATACAGAGTAAAGACATCTCCCAATCTTAAATTATTGTCACTTTTCTGCATAAAAAACAAACTAAAAATATAGGAAAAGTTCAACAACCCTAAAAGATATACAATAATTATAATTTTGTACATTCAGTGCACATTATGCAATAACTCTCATGCCACCAAGCCCAGGCTTCTAACAAAACTTTATTTGATAAGCTACCGATGGCTGGAGCAGCTCACTCTCTCCGATCGTGTAGACGCGATACTCCAAAATGTAGTGCATGTTCCCGCTCAGATCTCATCAATCCTTCTGCCTGCTCATCCATATGCAATTATTCTTGTTTAATTCGGGATGGGCTGCCCTTGAATGTTAATTCACGTTAGAATGAGAAACGATGATAATGTTCTCTAGCGAACTAACGTGTTTTAGTATGATTTTATCACCGAACAGGTACAAGCCCCACCAGGCGCCGCTGTTGTGCGACACACTAGATTTCTCTAGGGTGCAATCGTCGTGACGAAATTTTCTGAAATCTTACTTTAAAAATTATTTCATTGAGGCCTCCCCGAAGCACATATTTTTCAAAAGTACACATCATTTAATATTTTATGATATTTTTCTAACATTCATATCTTAAATTTCTGCACGGGATGTTCAAAGTCCTTTCATAGGCGTAACAGTTCAATTTAAAACTACGATTTGGTTACCGACCGGAACGCATCAAAAGATGCAGATGTAACTTTTCTTTAGCTTAGTATCGTAGTTAGCTTAAATTTTTCCCACATTTGTTGTGATTCTTGTTTGAGAAGAGGTGATTAAATAAACCTGTGTTGACACCTGATTTTGGTCCTAAGATATTTGAACACGCAGCTTTTGATAGTTCTGTTGATGATAGAGAAATTCAGGCCTAAGGCATAATTTGGCGTTTTTGATTGAGGAAAAACTCAGGTCACCATCACTCAATAGAGTCGAGTGTGACTATGCACTTCAAACCGAAATCAATGTTTGATGTTTTTACGATACTAGGGTGTCATGCCAACTTCATTATTTTATACTTGACGGAGATTGTAAGTTGGTCGTGCTTCACTATTTTGTAATTGTGACAAATAACCAAATCATCCCCAGGGGGATGAGTTAATTCTGTTTCACTACGACATCTTCAAAATCTAAGATAAAAATTAGTCGAAAATTTTAGAAAAATGAACAAAAATATCGAAAATTCGTTGCAAAATGTACGGTGCCTGAACACGAGTATTTGAACAACTCTATTTTTTTATGCATTTTGAAAAAAATTGAGCCCTGGCTTAAAGACAAGAGTACACGTAGTTCAGCCAACAAAAATTTACAAGAATATTTAAACAGAACGGAACAAAATTTAATGAGAACCAGAATATATGCTAAGCCAAAAATTTGTATGGGACAAAAGTATTTGTCCAGAACTAAAACCATGTCTTCAGAACTTAGTAGCGTGCCTTTAATTCGCAATAACAGCCTGGAGACGATTATCTTAATTGAAAACTAACTTTTGACACTGTTGTGGCATCTTGTTCTATTCTTGCGCACAAATGATCCTCAAATCAGCAATGTTCTCTGGACCCCTTCCGTGCTCAGCAGTTCTGATTATTCGACAAAAATTTTCAGTGAGATTTCGGACAGGCCCTTGGCTAAGCCACGGATAGACACTTATTTTATTTCCAAACAATTTTTCTGTTAATTTGGCTTTATGTTTGAGGTCGTCGTCATGCTGATAGATTCACATGCGCCGGCCGTTGAATTTTTATGCACTCGGAAGCACCTTATTACAACGGACCATTCATTTCTCCATCAATGATGGGGAATTCCCCTATACCATGGACACTAGAACAGCCCCATACTGTGATGCTGCCTCCTCTATGCTCGACGATAGGGATGGAGTTCTTAGAATCATAGGCAGCTTCAGTTTTCCTCTGAACATGAACGTCGCTTCGGTAGAAAAGTTCAATTTTGTTTCCAATGTACCATACAACCCGTTCCTAAAACAATTGTTTTATCAAAATAGGCTGGTGAATGTAAAACGGTTTTTCACATGTTTTACTGTAAGAACAAATATTCTGCGTGGAGTAAAGGCATGTAGACCATATTGATGCAATTCTCTAACAACTGTTTTTCGCCTGACATGAACTCCTTGTAACTCCAGTCTTTTCTGTAGGTATGTACGAGTTGTCTTGGGCTCATTCGTCACCTTACGCAGCACATAGCGTCGAGAGCGGCCCGTGATCGTGCGAGGAGCTCCGACTCTTGGCAGACTGGAGATTGCCCCAGTCTCGCAATGCTTCCGAACTATTGCCACAATAGTTGAGTACGGAACCATAACGCGTTCTGTAGTTTTCCCACAGGTTAATCCATCGTTACGAAGTCCAACCACTAGCCTTGGTACAGCTTCGGGTGTTTCTTTGACGTTTGGCAATGTATTCACTGAGCATTCATCTTCAACAAATTCTAAAGTAGTAATAGTGCTTTTTGAACTTCTGAAAGCTTCATCACAAGTTTTTAATCAAGATACTAAAATCGTGCAATAAAATAACAGTGATCTAACATGACATCAGTTTTGGCCAAATAATTTTGTCACATTCATTTTTTGTTTCGGTTGATTTTCTGATTGCCAATAATTTTATTCAGTTCTGTTCAAATATACTTCTAAATATTTAGCTTCTCAACTACCTATAGTCTTTACCCCAAACAAGAGCTTCAAATTTTCAAAATTCATCAAAAGTAAAGTTGTGCAAACACTTATGTCCCGTCACTGCACACCTTCCTGTAGCTACTGGCGTCATGAAAACTTTGTTTTAAATTGTTTGAAACTGAATAAAAATCTACAAAATTAAAAATTAAAACCCCATCTTGAAACAAGGAAATCCTCAGTCAAATAAATTGAAGCATTTTCCCAATCGTTTTATTTCTTGAAGCATTTTAAAATTAAAAACGATTCATGAAATATTCCTTAAGCCAAAGATCGAGGCCAGGCTTCACGCTCACGTAAATATGTATGTCTGCAGTAGCAAAATGCAGTCGCTGAACACGGCTGCAGTTGAAACCGAAGAAATAGCACGGTGGTGGCGTCGATGCAGAAACTAATCGAGGCTAGTATTAGTGCGAGAGAAGACATTGATGGTAGTGACAACCATAAGGTAACTGGTGGAACCGGTGTACTTCCAGTATCAACGCAGGTATTGCCACACTGGAAAAAGACACTGATAGTAATGACAGTTATACTGTAACTGGTGGTACCAGTGTAACTCCAGGACAAAGGCACGTGTTGACAAACTGAGAGAAGACACTGACGGTAGTGACAGTAGTGCAATAACTTATGGTACCAGTGTAACTCCAGCAACAAGGCAAGTGTGGACACACTGAAGGAAGACACTGACGGTGCAAGTGGCCGGCCATCCTCACTCGTGCAGAGAGACACATGACGAGGCCGGTTCTTTGACACGCGCCACTTACAAACTTTGGCGTTAATCTTCAAAGTTTGATCAGCGGCGCTGAGTCAGCGCGGACGGTTGTGCGAGGGAGTGTCTGCCTGGCGCTTGTGATGGCAGGGAAACGCCCAAGACCGACGAATCTTAACTGAAACTCTCCGTGAGCTTCAAAAGGGAGTATGGAGGCAAAATAGCTCCATAGGTCACTTAATATATGCTTTATATAGTGAAGCCAAAGGTATTTTTCATTTCGGTCTTAGCAAAGACTGCAGTAAAAGAGAAAACTGAGTTTTGTTTCACACTAAAAGTTTGGACAAACACTAAAACACACCTAAGCTTTCATTGTTCGCTTTACAGTTTCGAGCAATGGTCCTCAAATATTGGCCTGGAGCCCCAATGGTTCAGGCCTAACTAGCTTGCTGACCGCTGCTGCAGTTCGTTCAAATACTGCACGTCTTGCTGCTCCCGAAGCCCTGTTCTCAAACATTATTCCAGGGTTTTTCTTCTCACTGGTTTTGATGCAATTCGATTCTCCGAGATGGGACTCGAATTCTTAACTTGCATGTCTAGCTCGACTCGTTTGAAAAATCCTTTTTCAAATCTTACGCAAACAAATCCAGCTTGTTTAAGAAAACAGGAAGCTGAAACTTGTGACCACACCCACTCACGCATCTAGGGAGTGGCACCCATACATCTAGGAAGTGGCACTCATACATCTAGGGTCGTGGTACCCACATATCTAGAGAGTGGTGCCCAGACATCTAGGGAGCGGTACTCACACGTCTGTGGAGTGGTACCCACACATCTAGGAAGTGGCACCCATACATCTAGGGAGTGATACTCACGCATATAGGGAGTGGTAATCAC
Source organism: Orchestia grillus (assembly GCA_014899125.1). Taxonomy (NCBI): domain Eukaryota; kingdom Metazoa; phylum Arthropoda; class Malacostraca; order Amphipoda; family Talitridae; genus Orchestia; species Orchestia grillus. Next base: position 5,483 of record VOMN01011220.1, read on the forward strand.
ATATCTAGGGAGTGATACTCACACATCTTTGGGGTGGTACCCATATATCTAGGGAGTGGCACTCACGCATCTAGGGAGTGGTATTCACGCATCTAATGAGCAGTATTAATGCATCTGGGGAGTAGTACTCGACAAGTTTCAACTGACCATTCACCTGAGAAAGTTTGTACAGAATAATTCGTTGCTTAGCATCAGTAGAGTAACTTGATTTAATTGGCATGTTCAGTGGAGCGATGTACAACAACGTTGTTTCTAGGCCAGTTTTAGCAGAGCAATTTTTTCGACAAGTTCCATATTTTAACTTGAAAGAATGTAAATTTGAAAAATAAATTCAACCATGTAATTTCCCGAACACGGTTGTCGCGGAACAATTTTCCTAACTCAGTTTGGACAGTCATGTCCCTAAAGCCGTTTTCAAGAGTTATCTCGGTCGCCAACCTTTGTGAAGCAATATCCCCACACAAGTTTTACCAGAGTAATCTTCCTAGACCCGTTTACGCCCAACTAAGGCGTCTCTCAGGTTCCAGCAGAGTAATCTCCTTGAAGAGATTTTCAAGAATTATATCTCTAGCCAGCCCACACAAAGCAATATCCCCACGCAAGTTTCACCAGAGTAATCTTTCTAGACACGGTTACCCGAAGCAATCTCCTCACACCGGCTTCGGGGGAGTAATCTCCGTAGACTAGTGTCCACAAAGCAATTTCCCTAGACCAGTTTGAGCAGCGCTGCGCCGCTGCGGCCGTCAGGGGCGCGCTAATTTGGCCACGTCTAATTGCACGAGACGCAACTGCCGCCACTGCACTAACGAATAAATTGCGCCCGCTGATAAATGCTGGTCCTACTCCTGATAAATGTTGCTGCAACTGCTGATAAATGCTGCTGCTGCTGCTCATGCTATGCTGCTGATATATATTACTGCAACTTATGGTATATGCTGCTGTTGATAGAAGCTACCTCTGCTACAGCTGGTAAATACTCATGTTAGCGATAACAAATCAATGTAACTATGACTACTGGTAAATATTATTGTGACTGCTGATGAATGCAGCTCCGCGAGTGCAGCTGAAGAATGCTGTACTGCTGAGTGCTTTGTTATAGCGACACTGAATGTTGCTTTAGTTTATCACTAAATTCGACCAGCCGAGCTGATGAGTGCTGCTAGAGGCCGCAGGCAATCTGGTCTGCGCGTCACATTTCATCGCTTACAGAAACACACAATAGAGAATTGCATAAAGGATGAAAATTTACAATATTGTTTTATTTCGGTTGACGTGATCTGATTTTTTAGCCCAATAAAAATTCGGAAAATCGGCGTTTCGATATGCTAGGATAAATTACGCTTCACGATTTAATTTTCCTATTTCTCTCAGGAGTGGAATAATCAAGTTGAGTCGTTCCATAAGTCTAGCAGAGGCGTAAAAGTTACCGTGCTTCGCTCGTCAAAATGTGACGAAGAATTAAAGTGTATCGTCTAATTGGAGTCCACGGGCATGTGACGGGAAAGAATGCGTTACCTCGAAACCTTTGAAGCCTAATGCTTCATTTTGATGCAAGATTACGTGAGATCCTAACAATTAATAGAACTTGACAGGAATAATTTTAAAAGCTACAGATTTTCTGAAGAAAATTCTTCAAATGATGCACGTTTTACCAAATAGTTTCCTATTCGAATGTCAAGATGTACTTTTTTATGCTCCGATGAATGAAAGTGTGTTGCAATTTTATCTCTTACAATTGCAATATTCGACAAATTGGGTAAAATATTGCTTACATTGTACTCTCCTGTTGCCCCATGTGCCGAATGTACATTCAAGTTTTGCAGAAATTTATTCCTCCTGAACTGTGCGACGAGTGAGGCAACTCTGGACGAGTGGTGAACTTTGCTCAAAAAACTTCAAACTTATTCCAGGTTTTAGACATGTCTCTCGACGGAAATGTTTCACTTCAGTTTATCTGCTCGAGAAATATTTATAAATTGGTCGCCATGTTTGTCCTCGGACGCCACGTTTACTCTTCACTTTAGCACCGTCACCCCCCGTTTGACTTCTATCCTTCATAACCAATTAAAAAAAAAGAACATCAGCTCTACAGGATGCAGAGAAATAAATAGAACTTTGCTGCAAGCCATGCTCCGGCAATTAAAAATAATTCATTTCTGTCCACTCCGCAAGAATATTCAACTAAAAAGTAACTGAAACGTCAGAGCAGGGAAACTCTTCATGTGTTTTATCGTTAAGAATTTGACTTCGATAATCGGCTTTGACAAAGCTCCTACAAAGCTTGTAGAGCGAAGCGGAAAACGTTCATTCTTCAGAATATAGAAAAATTATTAGACCTTGAAGGGATTTTTGGTTTGCTCTGTATTTTGTTTCCCAGCAAGTTAGCACGCGCATTAACTGCTTTGTGACGGCTGGAGAGCAGACTGGGCAGATAAGGATTCTCAACCTCAAGTAATTATCACTAACCGTTTTCTTTATTGTAAAAAGTTAGTCCTATTTTACAGCTGTGGAAACAATATGCTAATGGCCGTTTGTAGTACTTAGAACGCATCAGTAAGTAGGCGTTTGTAGCACATGGAAGAATAATATGAAATAATCATGCAACACATGGTACGCACAATGTGCAGTAATCATGTAGCACATGGCAGCATATGCAATAATCATTATATTAGGCAATGCTCCGTGAGCAGCGGTGTTCAGGGTACACAGAGCACACTATGCAGGCGGCGCTGGTGGGATGCAGAATGCTCTCTGATGTCTCTAGCAATAAGCAGTGAATTTCTAGCTGCGATCAGTGCCAGAGAATTAATTTTGGGTTCATAAATGATTGTTTTTAGATTTCGACATTTAATGACTCTTCTGAAACTGCACTACGCTAATCTCCCAAGTTGTACGGAACAAATTAAAATAAGCGTATAAGATCGAAAATTCAGATCTCAATTCCCATTTGTGTTTGAATAAAGTATATTGTTGCGAGACAGGCAATAGACAGAAATTTGTGATGGGTCAAATTTAAATCTATTCGAGAATATGTTATCGTGGAAGAGCATGTGTTTATTATGCACCATCTACGGGACTGAAGTCCTTCTGAGGTACACGCCGGTGTTTATTCTGATTTTTATGCTCAGTTTGGCTTGATGCCTCACTGCACTGGTGGCTTGATGCCACACTGCACAGGAGGCTTGATGCCACACCGCACAGGGGGCTTGATGCCCCACTGCACAGGGGGCTTGATGCCACACTGCACAGGGGGCTTGATGCCNTGCCACACTGCACAGGGGGTTTGACGCCACACTGCACAGGGGGTTTGATGCCACACTGCACAGGGGGTTTGACACCACACTGCACAGGGGGTTTGACGCCACACTGCACAGGGGGCTTGATGCACAGGCTAGCTGTGCCCCCAGCTCTGTTCCTGGTAGACTGGTCTTCTCTAGGCCTGATTTTTTACGAGATGTAGATTGGTCTTTTGCATTAGCTGTTTGGTTTTCAATTGGATTGATCTTTTGCAAGATGTAGAACGGTCTTCTGGGAGAGTGACCTCCTAAAAGATGTAGACTGGTCTTTTGTGGGACTGAGTTCGCACAAGATTTTGACTTGTCTTCTGCAGGAGAGTCCTTCTACAAAATGTGGACTGGTCTTCTAAGAGGCTGGGGACGTTTCATATCAGCCCCTCGGCATCGGAGGTCGCACCGCCTGCACAGGTAAAATTATTCAGGATTTTCAGGACTCTCGTTATGCCCTGTCGAATTCATACGCCGACGTGGATTTCTTACATTCCAGCGGTCGGCATGAGTACCGCATGAAAAGTCCTAAATCGATAATGCCAAAATTGAAACGTGAGGATAAACACGAGGGAGAAAGGCGAGCAAGTATTAGTAAAAAAATGTTAGGATAATAATGATTAGAATACCTAATGATTAGCGCGTGAAACTTGGCAGTTACTCTCAGTCATCAATGTCTCAAAATGAATACGTGTAGTAATCGTGAAGTTTTCATCCAAAATGAATAAGTGTTGCATTGGTAAAACCTTCATTCAAAATAAACGCATGCAGCAATCGTGAGATTTTCTTTCAAAATGAATACGTTTAGCAACCGTTTTTATTTAAATTGAATATGCGTAGGAATCGTAATGGTTTCCAATCAAAATAAATATGTGTAGTAATTGTTAGGTTTTCATTTAGTTCCTTTAAATTGTACTGTGTTTTTATTGATGTTTTATGAGTGCTAGAAGGGCAATAAATCAGATGGAATCTTCAATTTTAAATCGCACATTTTTATTTGTTCTTGCTCTGGCATGATCGACTAAAAGAGTTATAAATTATTCATATGAGTAATGCCAATACAGGTTTTCAATGTATTTGCCATTAGACGTGTTTGATTATTTCTGTAATGTTGACTTTAGAATATTTGTGAATAACTCGAAATTTAAGTTTTACGTACATTATTTTATGTTTCAGTTAATATCAAACGGAAATACATCTGATTGTAATCGAACGTTTTTTTTCGAACGCAAGGCTTTATCGGAGGCCTCGTTACGGTCTCTGTACTCTCAATTAAACAATTAAAAAATATTGGATTTCAGCATAGCTTTTGTTGCAGACTTAATGCCACAATCGAAGCTGTACGCTGCAGCAAACTGATCAGAATATATGTAAACGAGAAAGGCGAAAAGAAATTTCTCAAATTAAAGTGCGGTGATTGCTTCCTAGAAAAAAACATGACCAATGTGGATCCTGAAAAATCCTTCTCATAAACAGTCGTCATTTTTTTAAAGGAAATGAGCTTATCAATTCTAATATTACCTGAAATACAGCAGGGAAAACAAAAGAGCAATTACATTAAAATATAGGCATGAAAAGATGCGCAAAGTTAAAATACATGAAGTGGTAAAAGTGTTACAATGGGAAAGACGGAAATGAAACAGCAGGGGAAAGGTCATCGGAAATGAAGCGGACCCTTGACCGCTGAGAGGGGGCAATATTGACGACGCACCTCGACTCGCGCTAAAACTTGGCGCTTCACAACGTAATTTTGAGCCATTAAAGAGAGACCAAAGTGCTGAATCATTAGTGTATACAGTCGCAAATTGTAAAGATGAACGCATCCTTTTATTAACTGTAGAGCTGAACAGCTGTTCACGCAAACGATTTGATGTTATCACACTTCGCATCAGGCCTGAGCTTCCATCTCATCCTTAGTTAAATTTCTCAGTTCCCATGCTTTCGTAATCCTTGTGCACGATGTCGCCCAGTAGAGAATGCGAGGGGTAGATCTTCCCGGGCTTGCAGATATTCATGAAAACATTCCAGCCAATCACTATGATTTCAATATTCTTCGTTCCGGCTGTTATCCGTCACAAAGTATAGTCTCGGTGTGTTCATTCTTTGTGTTAAACTTCAACGTCCGTATAAAACGTTCAGTAACTTGATATTGCACTTTGCAAACAAAAACTGTGCATTGCATAAAACGTAATGTAACTGTACATTGTATAAAGAATACAGTAACTAGACATTGTTCTAAATGAGCGATTTCTGTAGCTCCGAGACTGAAAAATTCCGTTAAATTCTACGAATTCTAAAAATAATAACCGGAATTCCCTATTATAAAATTGTGAATAGCACTCAGACTCTGCTTTTCACACATTTGGGTAAAGTAGTTAGCTAGCAAATCTTCCATCATACTTTACTGTTTGCTGTTTGTTAGAAATACTTTTGAGTTATTTTCCACATGATAGCTAAAATGATTTTTATGTAGCTCACTTCGTTAGAGTCAGTCGTCTGGTCAGTCGGCTGAAGCGACACCTCTCAACCAGGAGGTTGTGCATCGAGCACGGAGGCCAAGTACAATTTCATTCCAAAGAATTATTACTCTGTACTTTAACTTTGACCATATTTTCTAATCACGTTCATTGACAAGTAGTCGAATTTGTTCATATAACCTAATTTAAATTGTTTTAGTGTCTTAATCGAAGGTTTATTTTAGACACATGTGTCTGTTTTAGACGCGACAGGTAGGAAGAGGAATTTACTTTGAAGTAAAAATAATTGCATGTAGTGCAAAATACATGTATTGATAAATTTATTCAAGTTACTTTAAGGGGACCATCTTCACATTTTGGAAACGTTTTTGTTTGTGAAGCAATTCGGACGAAATTTGCACCATAGATGTAAAATCAAAAATAAATCAGATGTTACTCGTGACATTTTTTCCGTTTTCTTCGTCGTTTTCTTTCTTCACGCTAATGGACCTCCAGGCTCATGTTATGTTTATTTAGATATCTATTGATACAGTAGCATCGAAATTTTCATTGTTTTACTCATTTTTATTTAAACTTAGTCAATTAGTCAAATTAATGGAAAAGTCGAGTAAGTTAAACATTCGACTGAAATACCGTAGACTTGTACTAGAAAACGACGCATAGCTTCTCTCTGATGCGAGTCATACCGTCACATAACTCAGCAAGGTGCATCATACTACATTTAAGACAAATATTTGTACATTGGTTTTGTTGCAAGCGTATTTTGTGACAATGCATTGGTGATATCGGAATTTCAAAATTATGTTATCTCTCCTATTCCTATTTCTCACCCATTTGAATTCAGTCCGAAATCTTGACAGTTTTTAAGTTCAAGCAGCGAGAGTTTCGCATCATTGCAAAAAATTAGCTGATATCACTGTTCTGAAAAGCCAATGTTTTCAATCAGATCAAGATATTCGTAAAACAAAAATTCATTCAATTTACCACTTCATTTAGGTTCGTGCACGTATGACTGTAGAAGCGAACTGATCTCACAACTCAACTTGGAGAAGAAACCAGTTATTCACCTAAATCCTGATCCTAATATGTTCACGATCTATTTCATTTTTATTTTTTCGGCTCAACAACAGTTTTTGACTGACCCAGGCGATTATCACACAGGAACTCACTAGAAATTTAATTTACCTCGTGGCACAAGGGGATAAAATGAACCCGTACCTTAACAAGTCACACCCATACATTTTGTGTAGCTTGGAGAGAGTATGACAGGCTAAACATAGGAGGAAAAAGAAATAAAGCCGACAGAAACTAGCGTAAGCATTTGTTCACGAGGAATGCCGTTCCCCTCTAAAAAAAATATGCTTCGAGGAAAAAGTCTTACCTAAATGATCACAACTTTTACAAGAGCTACCTACGTTACAGCGTCTGCGGAGAGTATCTTGTAATGTCACTGAGGAGGAAAATTTTCAAAAGGAACTCTAACATGCAGGCGTTACCTGCGTTCCCCTAAAATTGGATATTCAAAATTTCTTATCGCTTGTTCGAAGAGCACACAGTGTCTCTAAGCTTTGCTCAAGAATAATACTCATTACCTCAACTCCAAGTGGAGTCTCGTAATGACATAGTCAACTACATATGTTTTTATACCATCATCACACATCAGAGCCCCCATAGCAGAGAGTTCTCATAATCACATCTTCCATAGCATTCACAAATCTTCCCACCTCTCCGTGAAAAACCAAGTTCCTCGCTGCATTTCCCTCCTAAACTTCTACAATTTGCCTTTTAGGTCGATGAAATCACAAAATATATGCTTTTGTTTGAATGTATTGCACTATAATTTAATGCATGTTGGAAACTACTCAGAATAGCTGTTTCCGGTGCTTGCCAAAAAATATCGGAAAATTATATTTCCGTTTTAAAATACGCACTTATGCTAACTTTGATGCTTTTACAAATGAAACCGATAATTTTTCCTTTCTCAGAGTACCTGAAGACGTAAAAACTTCATTTGCCTGAGCATATCGCATAATAAATACATGCATTTCTGATAAATACTAATTTTCTTAAACCTTGTAGATTTTAAATTAAAAAACTCAAGAGTTTATACCTACATGCGTTTTTCTAATGCTGTGTAGTAGCAATACTGAAACAATAATACTTTTATGAGCAAATATAGTCAGCATATTCTTTTAGGGATGACTTTTGCTTCGTCATTCAAAAGGTTTTCGCTTGCTGCACACAAGAAGCAATTCATTTAATAGCAGCAGCGCTTCAAGTAACTTCCGCATCACAATAATTGCGAGTTCATCTCTGCAAATATTCTCTACGACAATTCAAAGACAGTTGTAATGTCCTGCCTTGTCGTGATCTTCCATGTAAATACGTTTTATTGGCTCTTTATAATTTAAAGACAGTAATTGGATTAAATATGAATCTTGAATAGTGCCAATGTAAATGAATTAATAGAGGAGAAGGAAGTCAACACAACGACGGAGCGAAAAGGTCTAATGGCGAAGTGAAATGTTGCCTCACGTGAGAATTCGCAGATTCTATGAACTTTATATTTTGTATCGTTAGAGGAGGACCTACAAGCTCTGAGAAAACTTCATTTCGTGAGGAGATGATCTTGAACGTCAAGATGAAGTACAACGTTAAGATAAGGTACAACGTTAAGATGATGTACAACGTTAAGATAAGGTACAACGTTAAGATGATGTACAACGTTAAGATAAGGTACAACGTTAAGATGATGTACAACGTTAAGATGATGTACAAAGCTAAACTGCAACCCCGGAAACAATTAAGTATTCGGTATCAGATTTACTTACGTACGATCGGCACGGAATTGTTCGTCCCGAATACGAGTGCATCTTACAAAATAAAGAATTGAAATAAGAAACTGTGAGGAGATTTAGTCGCTCATGAAATCCTAGAATAACATAAAATACTAAAATTACTGCAGATAAATCGGTTAGACTCTTTTCATCATTACTCCAATCAAACAGTGTATCATATATTTTTTCTGAATACTAGCGCTTTAGGAGTGTCTGTACCGCATTTGGTATGATTTTTGTACCTAAAGATTATTTTCAACCAATCAGTGACAAAAATATTTATGCGAAGCAAGAGCTACGACAAAAGAGGGAAGTTGCTCGAGAGCGTCTTCTCTAGAATGCAATTTAAACTTGGAACAAAAGCACCTCGAATTGCGTGAGAATGAGCTCAGTTTTTGGCATTACGCTCCTGCTGACCTGACTGCACGGAAGCAGTTCACAACCGCGTTGCCAGGGAAGTATCACGTACCTCATCTTGTGAGATTGGGCGGGTAATCTTGCCTCGATATCATTGAGGCAGGATCATTCAAATGAACATCACTGTTGAGGTGAACATCAATGCCGTAACAGCGCTAACAATACCGATAGCACTCTTGTCGAGAAGAAACAGCATTGCAGAATAAAAATTAAAGAATGAATGCTGATAGGGTTTTTCAATGTTCAAGACATACTTGATAAACTTTGTTGCATTGGAACAAAAATTTTGATGAAAACATGTGCTTTGAAAAATCAACTCAAGGAATCTCGAGCTGAAAACTCGATTCCTGAACCCAATTTTCCATTAAGAAAACTGTCATTTATTTTCATCTCCCCTAGAGCGAAATACATTTACATTTTCCTTGTAGCGATAAGCAATGAAATCGAAGAACCGACTTTCCTAGATGCTTGAAAATTATCGGCTGCTGTTAGACAAGCATTCCAAGACTTGTTTTCATAAAATATTTAATTTATGCTATCGCATGTTCACCACTTACAAGTAAACGATGTCTCGGGTCGCGTTCACATATATTTAACGTCAAAATTATCTGATGATAAGAACTACCGATGCTCTAAAATGAAAGTGAAGACAAGTTAGGCTGCACTGAACAGAAACATGCACGCAGCCAATGCCTTAACAGGCTTATTGCGCACCACAAACGTTTTACAAAAGGCTGATGCTTTACATCCAGAAGGGCTGAGGCGGAACAGCGGCCAGGCCTTTGCTTTGTGGCGTCACGTACACTTTTCCCTGTCTTAGCACAATGATAATTCTAGAAAATTAATATGATAAGTTTACAAGCGGTTTTTCTCGTTTTCGTGTTTATGCTAAATCTTCGGAAAAGGCATAACATTTGTATTATTCACGCACAGAAATGTGGACAGCTAAACTCGAAATATGCTTTGGTCAAAAAATCGACGGCACTTCCGCATTGTGCAAGTGAAAGGCTCGAGGTGTGAAATCGGTATAGGAAATTTTCATTTATAAGAATTACAGTTCGTTAGTATTTTAACTGTTAATTTGATTTTAAAACGTAAAATGAAAGGCTTGACAATTTTGCTCGTCAATGATTTGTACTTTATCAATAACAAGTCTAAGTTCAAGATTTCTTTTTTTTGCATGAATTCTGCATAGAGTTTCTTCGAGGGAGTCGTGTCATTGTTCGTGAGGTCGTTGAAATGTAGCCTTAATATAATAGAAAATACAGACGTGACAACGCCGGAGTGAAAATGAAATCAAAATTCATTCGAAAATCTTTTCGTACATCCCCAAAATTCTTGTACTTCTGAAGGATAGCATTCAACTCCGAGGTTACAACAATACTTTCAGAAACACCATCTTTTCAGGGGCATCGCAGAAAAGGTATAACAGCTTGTACTGGTCTCCAGAGACCTCTACACCGTACTGCATGTGCAGCGTCAGTGGCAGCACCTGCCAGCCTCTCAGCGCACCTAAGCCAATTTTACTGCATCCTCGCACCTCTTACAAATGTATTCATTAGGGACCGACGAGGTGAATTAACAAAAGATTAAATCGACAGAGAAATATTTTAATCCATGCTAACGTTTTACTTACTATTTGAGCTCCAGAAATGCTATTTGGTACCGACAAAGAATGCGAGCGCTGCTGCGGCAACCCCAGCTCATAAACCTTTCTGAAATCAAATTTGGATCACACGGGCTCACCTCACCCCCAAAGGTCAACCGAGTCACTTACGTATACACAATCAAACTACTACAGTACTTTTTTTTCGCGAAACGTAATCGCCTGCCTCACAATAACCTCATTTCATTTGACCTAGAGAGAAATCGAAACGCCGACCAGCAACTCCACGACCCCGCATACCACAACCCTCTCCGTGCTCCCACCCAAAGTTTCCATTAGAAAAAGCTCCCAATGGAACAACCAACGCATGTTGACGATGTGGCTCTAAATTGTCGCGCTGTCTCTCTGTATGCCCTCGCTTAAAGCCGCCGGCTGCCGTGACTTTACTTAATTTCCTACTAAGTGTTTCGCATTTGTTTGCAGGGCGAGCCCGACAATTTATTTGTACAGTTCTCATCTGATGCTGAAGTTAGCGGACGCATCACAAAATGCGCCGGTTTTTCAAGCCTCTATACGAGCGCAGCACATTCGTCTGCACTCACGAAGTTGCAAATTTTCTGCGGTTGTTTCAGTAGTCTTTTTTCTCTCATTTCACAATCGCCATTTGATACTCAATTGAAATGGATCGACCACGCATTTCAACAAGAGATCAAATGCAGTCAAATGCAGTCTTTTATAGCCCACGGCGGCCAATGAGGCAGCAATGTCGGGAAACAATTTTGCTGCATTCGACTCTCTTTCCTTAGGCAAAATGTGCGGTGGGAGCAAAAATATAGTTTCGTTTTTTCTCCCTACGATCCAGTAAGAAAAATTTCCAGAACTTAATGCATTGATAAGTCAATCCTTATACCCTTTACCATGCTAAAAAATATATTTTATATGATCAATAACTGTTAAATATCAGAATTTTCATGATCATAGTGCATAACTGAAAGTATTTCAAATCACAGAGGACGTAGTATGTACCACAGAGGACGTAGTATGGTCAACTTATACAGAAAGTCAACTACAGCGAAGACAGAACGGTTTAACTTCACAAATAATTTGAACACCCAACTGGCATGACTACAGAGATAAGTTTTCTAGAAATAAAATTTGGGAAACACACGAAAGAGGTATTTATAATTCCAATTTAAAACGCATTGATATTATCGCAGAGATAATAAATTAGGAATTCAAACAACGAATAACCCTATTAGATTTCTGTTGGTTTCAGACAATGATAAAAGTTTTCAGAACTCATGCAGAACGCTTCGGTCATATACGGAAGAAACAACAGGATGTCGCGACGTTTGCCGAAACAAAATGGGAATAGCACTTTAGACCACCAAAAACGCTGCAGGTGATTAAGTCGCCGCAAACAAATAAACGTTTAGGGCGGGGTAGCTGGCAGGCCAATGACAGGACTTACTTTTAAACGAGTTTCATTTTCGCTGGAAAGCAGAGAACCGCTACTACCTGTGGGAGCCATTTGCCCAACGGAGCGGACGACGGCGCGCCTGCACCTTCGAGCGAATTGAGGTCTCGATGGCTGCGACTATTGTTTTGGGCTGCCAGTGGCGGTAGACAGGAGGGCCGTCTTTATGAACGTAGGCAGGGAATTCAAATTGATATTCTTCAGATTTATTGTAGATATACTAAAATTCATTTATCTCGACTAACTAAACATTAACTTCATCGATATGTACATCTCTTAGTTATTGATTTTGAGCGTAGGATACGTAGGTACCGTGTGAATTTGTGTATTTATCAGCAGTTCAGTGCAAAGCTCGGGGGCAAAGGTATCATCCAGCAATGTCTATGTAACCAAATTGTAACTCATAGAGAAACAAACTATGCAGTTTACGGAATTTATTGTATGTCTTGCAGTATTAAAGGAAAATTGCTTTGGACTTCTGCCATGCTCTCAGAGCGTATGGCTGTGCATAGAGCGATAGCTTCAAGCTCAACGGAGCACATGTTGAAAGTAAATTGGAAAATTTGAATCGATACCACTGGAGTGCAGTAGAGCTTTTTTTAAATACACAATACCCCACACACATATTTCTTAGAAATATTCATTTTCTTGTATTTTCTCTCTTACCTACTCCTGTCTTTAGACATAGTTTAGTGATTTCACAGGTGTTTGAATTTTAAGTGAACAAGTGAGTAACTAACATTTTATTTTCTCAATAAGGTAATAACGTGTGAGTCCCAAACTCTTAAAATACTGGAAATACAAACTCTCAAACTCGGGATGGGAATCCTGTGACGATATGTGAGAGTAAGAAATCTGAGCCCCTTGCTGATGTTCAAACGTCACCTTACTTGTGTTGTGTAGGGGTACAATCTCCCTAAAGGGACCACTTCCACTGAGTCCAGAAAGTCTTGAGTGCCAATTTACCCCAAAGTTACCAATTGGTGCGATGAGGGACCGCTGGAATCGATTAAGGAGTTTGCATAAGCCAGTGCACAAAAACGAGCCCCGGTGAGGGAAGAGCACTCGGAGTCTTTGAACAAAATAGACCACCCTGTTATTGTATTTTATATTATCCTCCCAAAAACGGTTCAAATCAGAATCGTTAATATTATTCCCTTGCTTTAACATCGTTACTTCATGACAGGCGGGGGGGGAAAGATAGCTGGGAACAGTCCGAATTTCATTATTGAATGCACTTTTCTTTTGTGAACTTATTCGTACATAAAAGTTCGTCCGATTATCCAATGAGGAGAATCAGAATATTCTAATACAAGCGAATCACTAATGTATAACAATTTACAGTGTCTGAGCAACGTAGCCTCATGAAAATATAAGTTTCCCTAATCCTCAGATACAGCAAACAAGAAATGATGTCATTGATTGACACTGCAGTGTTCCACCTACTCCGGGATGCCCTGCAGTGTTCCACCTACTGCAGGGGGCACACGGCCATTCTCACACACAATCCTGTCTGACAAACTTATTCACCTCGAGCTAGAGCTAGCAGCAAATTGAGTAGCACAGCTAAAGGATTTCTACAGTTGATACGAATCCAGATGTATTGATAGTTCATAGAATACAAACTGTTGAAAAACAACTCATTACTTCTCAAGTTTTCTGTACTTTGGAAGTCTTTTGTAAAAGAAACTGCTCCCGTTAAACCTCGGCGAATAGTAAAAGTTTTTCATAAATCTGGCATGGTAAAATTAACATGCTGCCAAAAAATTTCCAAATATTTTTATGACTATGTATATAATTACTTTTTAGTTTTCATGCGAATTTCAATTATTTCAGAAACTGACTTTTAGCTGGTAGAGCTCAAAATGATCCTTTAGCTTCCTGAAGTTAATTTTCTCTCAACATTGATCCCTTTCCATGCGTCGCTGCTGCTTGAATGCGCTTCCAAGACGAGAAAAGCCTTCATCAATAACACTTTCAGACAGAACATAATTTGTTCGCACCACGCAAGTTGAGGCGAGCGTTGGAAAGACTCGACCAAGGTTATTGAATTTCTCGTTCTCAATAGGAAAATATTATTCAGATTAGCAGAAAACAGTTGACTGTAGAAAAACTTCCTTCAACCCTCAATGTGATAATAAGCAGGGCAACCAGCGAGAGAAGCTGCGATTTTTCTGCTCATGATAACCCAATAGCCACAAAGACAAAATCAATGGACAAATAACTTCGGTAGCAAATTTTGCATATTTATGTCGTTTTAAAACTGTCTTACTTCATTTTAAATGAAATTTTCGATGTACCCAATATTCAGCCGAATTATTTCGAGGAAATCCAGGCAAAGAGGCTCACGAAAAGCCCGGACAATTTTACATAATCTTCATTAGGGTCAATAGAGCGAATTGTACGAGCGGATCGACACAGTCGTTCTCGGTCATCGAACACAGCCAACAAGGACGACCTGCGCTTTTTACCATTCAATTTAGAAGTGGCCCCTGCCGAGTAGAGCGGCGCACTCAGGGGCCGTGTTCGACTGAGCCAATTTGTAGCACGGTTTGAGAAACCAGTGTTGGCTGCGGAGAAAGAACGCTTTCATTTCTATTTCGTCAGAGCTCGAACATCTGCAGCGATGAAAGGAAACATGAATATTTTTTCATGAATATTTGAACTGTTAAAAATACCGCGTTAAAGTCTTGAGAGTTTTTATCTAATGAGCTCTTTGAGTTGGACGCTAATCGCACCTCACCGGACACGGCTGGCACCAGACAGGAGGACTGAAATTTACTTTACCGGGCCTAATTGTGGCTGATCTTGGCATCTCCTGAGTCTAATCTCGCTAAACATATTGAGTTTAGTCTGTCTGTGTCCTATGATTGTCATGATACGTCGTACTCATCTGATGAAGCATGTCAGTATTGCCATGGGAAGCCCAAACAATTCAAAGTCCCTGAATTTTTTCAAAGCTCAATACGGACTGCACCTCTACATGCAATAAAGTCCAACCTAATTTTAGATTAAATTTACCTTTTATGAATCATTATTATCCAATATTATTTAAATTCATTGAATTATTACAACTCATTGTCTTGCACAAGGTCATACAAATCTTTGTTTCCGATATACATTTGCAAGGTTACCATTGAGGAGCTTACATTCCTTACATTGCTTTCCGCACCGAGCTAATCAGGTCAAATAGTTCACAATGGATAATTATGATTTCTAGCTCTTAACAAACCTAGGTGTTCTGACCTCTAGTACATAAGAACACTAGGTGTTCTGACCTCTGCCATATAGGAACACTAGGTGTTTTGACCTCTGGTATATAGGAACACTAGGTGTTCTGACCTCTAGTACGTAAGAACACTAGGTATTCTGACCTCTGCCATATAGGAACACTAGGTTTTCTGACCTCTGGCACATAGGAACACTAGGTGTTTTGATCTCTAGTACGTAAGAACACTAGGTGTTCTGACCTCTGGCATATAGGAACACTAGGTGTTCTGACCTCTAGCACATAGGAACACTAGGTGTTCTGACCTCCGCCATATAGGAACACTAGGTGTTTTGACCTCCGGCACATAAGAACACTAGGTGTTCTGACCTCTAGCACACAGACACTCAAGTGGCTTGAGATGAAACACAATAGCTCGCACGTCTTGCACGGCGCTGTGACTCGGCTCAGGGCAAGAAATTTTCCTCAACGCGTGTAAGCGCAGCTGAGTGTGATACATTTTGCTCCGTACAGCGTGTGAGCGCAGGCCTATGACAACACTGATTACCTGTGTAGGGTAAAAAACTGACAAAAACAAGCATAAAAGAAAAATTAATTTTACTGTGAACGCTTTAATTAACAAGTAAGCGGCTAATTACTCTGCATACACGCTTGTTAACTGCATTTAGCAGAGCTCCTGTTCAACTGTAGGAACAATTTGAGTGAAACGAATTAACTCGTGGTTCAATCCTTCTTTTAATTCTTTCCTTATAGTTTTTTTTAATTTCTTGGTTATTATACAGACTAAATCACGCACTTTTACCGGCTTTGTGAGTAGAGAAAATCAGTGCAAAATGGCCAAAAGGAAAGAATTGTTGGCAAAATACCATATAAAAAATCGGAGCAGTTAGTATTACAGAATTCACTGGGCAGTAGCGCAGTGGCGCGGTCGTTATGTCCTCAGTACGACATTCCTGCCGAGAGCTGCAAGCAGCCACAAGCCAATTTATTCCGATTAGAGAAAATTTGCTTAAAACTTCCGAACTATGCCAGAAAACTACCATCGTAGTGAAGAAATGCCTAAAGCCTACCGCGCAACTGTGCTAGTTTTGAATAGGGTGTACAAGACTACTATTGCGATGCCGTCCTCGAGAGCTCGGCAGCAAGGCACTCCGCTCGTGCGGTAGAGACGGCCCCTCGAGCAGCACCTGACGTACGATATCAACGTGCAGCTGCAAGATATTTACTTGAGTGATGGTGGTTCCACACTTTGATGCTAAAGGCACGAATTCAAATTACCGGGTAGTTTTCTCGCTTACGGACGCTGGAGTGTTTTTGACAGGAAATACTTACAATTTTGCAGCTACGAATAGCACTCGCATGACAGCACAGTGGCGATAAAAGCTCATTATCACACTCGGTTTGCAGCACCTATCGATACGACTGAGAAGCTTAAGTTTTCTATTACGTTTTGTTCCATGACAAGTGCGACGGGCAGCAGAAAGTGATGGTCTAAAAGAGTTGTGTCCATTTTACGTGATGTGCGACTGAGAGGAAGTGGAGTGCTGCAATGAGCGACAGTTGAGTACTCGAAATAAAATGAACCTGAATACGAATAAAATTGAAGTGAGTGAAGAAAACAAACCGTACGACGGTGGGAAACCGGATTTAACCAACCCAATTTATCTGAAATTACGTACGGGAAAAAAACATGCACGAGGCTCAGTGGACGCACCAGACTCTGTGTGGTGGCATCAACGCACGCCCACGCAGCAGATGAGGCACGCAGGTGTATGGGAGCGCATCTGTAACAGATGCCCTCAAATCTTATTCCTGAATATGAGCGACCTTGTGAGAAACATTTTCGCTTGTAATCTTACAAGTAGAACAAAACCATTGCACTGATAAGAAGTATCTCCAATTATCATTGTCGAGTAATAGTTTTTGTAGTCTACGATAACGAATGAAAACTGTTCCTTTTTAGAATGGTAAACCATCTCTCACGAAGGCAATTGTAAATTCCCCATTCGGTGATCGAACGATTTACTTCCGCCCTTGCAATTAGGTTTAGCTTATCGTTGCTATGCTGCTGAGCTTATCTGACCTTATTTAATTCTGAATTCTGTAAACTATGAAACCTATCAGCTGAAAAAGAGCATGAAATAGTATTTCAGTCAGAGTACTTGTAACTAATGAACTTTAATTCTACAAGAGCTGCGGCGTTCTGCATATGGGAGATTTTTTCCTTCACTTGATGCTTTAATTTGTAACATACTTGGTCACATTAAGTAAACGAGATGACGTAGCATTCATGTATCATTTGCCATCACAATACAATCATCAGATCAAAAAAAAAATTTTTTTTTTTCTTCGACGATGCAAAAGGCAGTTAGTCAAATTTGAGATCTGCCTCCAGAACGCACGTACCGTCGCCAGTCAACGTCGCAACCTCGACAGCGACTGAATACGGAAGCACTATTTGATGGCTTTGTTGATGGAAGGACTTCATTGATGGAAACACTTGGAGGTCTTCTGCAACGACTGCGATGGAGGGATTCCACTGATGGAACGACTTCATTGATAGAAGGACTTTATTGATGAAATGGCTTCAATGATGGAAAGACTTCATTGATGAAAGGACTTCAATGATGGAAGGACTTTATTAATGAAAGGACTTAATTGATGTAAGGACTTAATTGATGGAATGACTTCAATGATGGAAGGACTTAATTGATGGAATGACTTCAATGATGGTAGGACTTCAATGATGGAAGGACTTCATTGATAGAAGACTTTATTGATGGAAGGACTTCATTGATAGCTTTCGGAGGGTAGAAATAGCATAATAGAATTCTTTTGTTAAGAGGCCCCTGTACGATCTACGAGTATAAAAAAAGAAAACGGGATGTGTGCCCAATATCTGAGGTATTTCTACCAATCTCTCTAGTGGTGCGAGAGTTACGAAGAACTTCATTCTGATTGCAATTATTCAGTTTTAAATTCTGATTTTGAACCAATAGTGTACTTCAAAATTTGCAAACTTTGGCTTAGTACTTCATTTAGGTCAGAACAAAGTATAATCCTCATATGGCAACCATTTTTCCTTCACATTAAATGCGATATTTGTGCGAAAATATTAGTCCTCAGGTGTGCTGGGGCAATATATGCCTTAACCTAAAAAAAACTAGCGTAAAAATATTCATTGTTAATGATTGATACTTCAATTTCTTTCAATAAAAAAGATGCAAAACATTCATTTTAGTTTTCACTAAAACGTAGAGATTTGCATGTATTGTTGCCAGGAGGCGACACTGCACTTCGTGGTTAATGATGACCAGAGAAGAGGCCTGGCCCAGGATCAGGCTGACTCTAGCTAGCAGCGGAAAGTTCTGTAACTTTGGGTCGAATTCAATTGTTTGCAGCTACTGAGTTACATCAAACGGCATTACACCGTCCTGATGAAGCTACTCGCCAGACTCAAGTGAGCGACCGCGAATAATCGGAACACATCTTAGCCGTTTGTGAGCTACTAAATTCTGCATTTAGTGCAATATTAAATCATAGTAAATTGCATTCAAACGAGGGGTTTACCTCAATCAAAATTTTACAATGGTGTTTATGTTACCCAGTCTGTAAATACAGCAATGCTTTATTTCTGAATGTGTCACAGGCCAGCACTGGACTTATGGTGCCACAGATTCCTCCAGTAGAGGACAAGTCTCAAAGTTTTCCCAAATTTCATCACCGGGCAATTAGATTTGTACAGCTTTGTTCCATGGTAAAATTTTGATTGTATATAGTATCATAACGACGTGTTTTTATGACTGGTTGGAATGATAATTTTTCAAATCTATGCATCATGACTGTAAATCCTTTTCATCACACATTTCAGTAGCAGGTGACGAAACCCAGAACGATCAAAGTTCTTTCTTGACCCCAGACATCATTTTATATACATTTTATATACGGACATCTCGAGAACAACTTCACCTAATTCGTGCTGCAGCTCGTCTCAAAAAGACTTTAAGTAAATAGTCTCACGCCAAATAAAGCCATGGAGGTATGGTCAGGTCACAAGACGGGCGCTCTACACTTTTTGCTCGAGAAAAAATCCAATAAGGAAATTTGACGATGTGGAATTAAGGCGAGCGCTCGTCGCCGAGTTGTCGCCAGTTCCCGACGACGCGCAGTTTGTACGAGCAGATTTTTTGACGCGCGAGAAGGGAGATACTTCCAATTAGCATCTCGACAACCGAGACTTGGATGTTCGCAAAAGTTGAAGCGAGCTCAAATTAAAGGCTGTTTTAGTGCATGTCGGTCTTCTCCAACCAGGCTTCATTTCATATTTTAGCCAGCGCGAATAGAGAAAGTTCCGATAGCAGGGGGTGAATTCTCTTTATTATAGTATGCAAATGCAGTAGAAAAGACTGAAGCTTAGAGTACTGAAGCATTCTATATTAAGAAGGCGTCTGCAATCGTCGAAGCTATTCTCTTCAATCAATCGTGGCTTCGTGGTGCCCAGGAAAATGGAATTCATTTTCCATCATATGTAGACAATCAATTAAGCAACTGACGACGCAGAGTCCACGCAGTATTCCCAGTTGATAGAGGAGGGAATTTAATCGGCGAGAAGTGTTTCTTAAGGAAGAAATACGCTTACGTGAATCTAGCATGCTATAAATAACTGACTGAGCTGTTAATGAAAATACGTTTCTACATCGCACGTCTCGCAGCTCTGCTGCTCAGGCAGCGTACAGTGACTGCGTGCTGTAGGTGAGTCTTTACATATGTCTTTTCTACAACGACTGCGTGTTGAACGTAGGTCTCTTCATAAGTCTTTTCCTCAGCTTTCGAAAGCTTTAAATGCAATCTAGGAACAAACAATGATGAAGTTGTGTGATATATGAAGTTTTAAAAGGTAACATGTTCGAAATATGATGATAAATAACAAAAATGAGTATTGGGAATGATAATTCACCTCCTTGTGATTTTAAATTGAAATCTTCTCGCCTCTCGTTATTTTTATTTGATATGGATCGCCTCGTACAAAATAGAGCAAAAGGCTCACGTGCAATTTAAAAATAATACCACTTCGTACGATCATTATGCAGATGTTTCTTGAACAGGAGTGAACAAATAAAACACTAAGTTTAGTCATTGATTTCTCACAAATTCACCGCCAAGAAAAGAAGCGACGTATTCGGAAAACATCACCAGGCCCTGCATTTTAATATTTAAAAACTTTAATCGATCGCCACGAGGAGTCAAAATTAGCTGATGACTAGGCATGTAGGACAGCATCAGCACTTTGATGCCACGGAGCAACGGGACTCTTGAGCGTTCAGAGGGACAAGTTACTCTCCACTTACATCAGTGGGGCCGAGAAGAACGGCTGTCTTACTTACGTAAAAGTTACTTCCCTTGTCATACGATCGCATTGCTCGAGATTATTCTTCGTGGTCAGTTCTTGGAAGTGAAGTTTCACTTCTCTAAGCGTCAGAATTGAATATCTAAAGGATTAATTGAATAAACTCTGGAACAGACACTTGTAGACATACATATGTAGTGAGCCATGGTATCTGATATTTTCTTGAAAGACTTCATGGGGAGATGAAAACTACAGAGAAACCCATTGAATAAAATTCCTCGTATCTGTTCTGTACAACGCTACTTAATTTGTGCAGAATGAAGAGCTACAAATTTAAATGATCATAGAAATTATGAATTTCTTATTTCTAAACGGCATTGAAATCAACTATAATATAAGCGTGTATGCTCAAACAGAAATTAGACAAAAATATCCGCTCGATTGAATTACTGAACCATAGCTCCCAGCCCCTACAACGTCGTAAATTCAAGAAATATTTCGACAGACATGTTTATGATTTGGACGAGAAATGGTCGTGTAGTTTCTCGTTTATTTCATTTATGAGACAAGTATGAAGTCATGAATCAAATATTATTCTCACCTGTAATATTAAAGATATTATACTAATTTTACAAGAAATTATATTCCACAGAAATTTTAGCCTAATCTTTCGAGATCCTGTACTTTCTTTATTAATGATCGGCATTCAACTACTGAAACATATTGAATGAGCAGAATTATCAAGGAAACGTTGTTACTTGAACGTTTTAAATTGTTATTCTGTATCAAATTTCTAACTAAAACATTCTTTAATTGTGAAAAATTGTACAGATTGCATGGTTGGTATAGGATTGAGGCCTAAGGACTGAAATCTAATGACTGAAGTCTAATGACTGAAGTCTAAGGACTGAAGTCCAATGACTGAAGTCTAAGGACTGAAGTCTAAGGAGTGAAGTTTGAGGACTGAAGTCTAAGGACTGAAGTCTAAGGACTGAAGTCTAAGGACTGAAGTCTGAGGACTGGAGTCTAAGGACTGAAGTCTGAGGACAGAAGTCTAAAGACTGAAGTCTGAGGACTGAAGTCCAATGACTGAAGTCAAAGGACTGAAGTCTAAGGACTGAAGTCTGAGGACTGAAGTCTAAGGACTGAAGTCTAATTGAAGTCTAAGGACTGAAGTCTAAGGACTGAAGTCTAAGGACTGAAGTCTAAGGACTGAAGTCCAGTAAGAGCCAGAATGTATCTAGAAGAATATCCGGTGAGAGAGCGGCGAGATGCTGTGCCCCGTAGCGAGGCGTCCGCACCTAAAGTGCAGAAACATTTCGCTGCGGCCGCGTTAATTCCGTTTCTTTTAAGCCTTCTAGGCCGTTTTATTCGAAGACAAAAGCGGAGAGAGCAACGTTTTTACAATGAGGAACACTTCAGGGTGCATTTTTCAGAGTTGAATAAATTAAGAAGACTCGCGATGAAAATTCAGGAGGAGCTCTCACCAGAAACCTAAACATTCTTGGCTCCCAAAAGTCAACTCGTTTCTGTTCACTTCGGAAAAGTTAATGGACGCATCAGCAGTCCCGAGGGCAGTGAATTACGAGGCGCAGTGGTCAAAAAACGCGAGGGCGAAAAACAAATCTGTAAGCGAAAACTGATTTGCCCTTTAAAACATAGTGCAATGACTACAACGTTGGAAATACTAAACTTTTGGTACCGAAAATTGAAAGTTAAATACTCATTTGAGGTTGATGAAGGTCAGGAGGGAGTGCGGATGATATCAGAAGTCCCTCGACTTCTCATCCTTACGTTGTTACGGGTGAAAAATTTCAAATTTACTTTCTTTTCCTTGCTTGTCAAAGCAGCTGACCTTCAGAGATTCTTCGCTATTGTATTACGTGAAACGCTCAGAAATTAAAGCAAATGAATGGAATCAAATGCATTAATCGGAAATGCACTTCATTCAACTTCTGGTTGGGTAAGACCATGAGGCTTGAGTTAGCTGCCTTTCAAAATTCAAGTAATTTGCTCCTCTATAAATAGGCTTTCTCCTCCCCTCTCCTAAACTAGACTTCCTTTGCTATTTTCAAATGGCCTCCATTGGCCCCTTCCTCAGCACCACGGCTGTCTTGCCTTTTCCATCCGAACGGTTTTCTTTCGCCTCTTTCCAATTGAGCTCGCTTTACCCCTTTCTTTAGCTTGGTCTCCTCTCTAATCTTTAGTTGTGTTCTCTTGCCTTTTCGTTTCGCTCGATTCGCCACTTCACTATTTGCTTACAAATTTGCTTAACGTATACATATGTACATTAAGATATGACGTCCTTATATCCCTAAACTTAACTAGTTACCCTGCTTGAAATTATAATCGGCTCAAAACTGAATGGATAACTGTTTGCAGTTACATTAACATTCCTAATGTCAACATCACATTGTAATAAAAACACAGCTTTAACGGTGATGAAGACAAGTAGGCTTTTTTGCTGGTCCTAAGCAAAAGTTTAGTTGTAATTGATGGGCTCTCGAGCCTAGAATTTATTCCCGGTTCTTAAATTTTATCCAAACATCTGTAACAATTTATTCATCCCACGTGGAATTCTGCACCGGAAGATGACTTAACAGTTCCTATTTATTTCAAAGACTTCTCAATTCTTACATTAGTTCCAGGACTTCCCATCCGTGCTACATTGTAGCTCCTGGACTTCTTAATTCGGGCAGCTCAAGGACATCTCAATTTGTAAAGTTTAAGGACTTCTCAATTTGCAAAGTTTGAGGACTTCTCAATTTGTAAAGTTTGAGGGCTTCTCAATTTGTAAAGTTCGAGGACTTCTCAATTTGTAAAGTTCGAGGACTTCTCAATTTGTATAGTTTGAAAACTTTCCAATTCATACATTAGTTCTAGGATTTCTCAATTCATATAATAATTCGAAAATTTCTCAATTCGTCCACTAGTTTGAGAACTTCTCAGTTTGTGCACCTGTTCGAAGAAATCTTTATTCGTACAGCAATACAAAAACTTCGAGCACCAGTTCGGAGACTTATAATTTAGTGCACACGCTCGAAGACTTCTCAATTCATGCACAAATTTGAAAATTCTTCTTTCACTCAGCAATACGACGACTTCTGTACTCGTGCACCAATGCGACGACTTCCTTCACGATGACATGCCTGAGTTTTGGCCTCTCAGGGAGGTGAAATGTCACTGCGGCTTCAGATTGAGAGCAAGCCAAACCTTCTAATTGTCTTCTAAAACTCTGCAGAACTCAAATTAAAAATTCTAGAATCATTTTCATTTTCCAAATGAGTGGTTTTTTACAACTGATTCAGAAGGAAAAGTTAAGAGCTACATATATGCATTCATATAGAAGTATATATGTGTAAGGTGGCTTACAAAGTCTCAACGAGTTCGAAAGAGCTATGATGGGATACAAATGAATTGTTAATTATTTTTCTTATATTAGGCAATTTTGCTCTCATGCTTACAGTGGCACTTATTTTAACAAATTTTATACATTTTTACGAGCTAAGACGAAAGAAACAATTTGCATGCAACAGTGCTTCCCTCGGACTGGTTCCGTACTAATTTTATAACCCTTTTCAGTACACGACTAACTTAGAGTGAGATTTATTTAGTTCATTTGAGATTGCTCACGTAATTATTCTCTATTGGAATTACTTTTACAGAGCTGTAGAAGAATCGAATCGACTGCCGCGACTGAAGACGGGGCAACAGATGGAAAAGATGTTTTTAATAGAATTTAATTGCCTCACTTCTCAACTACAGAACGTTTTCAATCAACTACTGAGGATATAAATGTTTAAAGAAGTATTCTGCACTACGGAAATTGAGGGTCGTAACTTTGTTTTGTTATTTTCAAAGTGAGCGGAACTCGGATAACCATCAAAAAATTCTCACTATCATATATTTTATGGATTCCTTATTATCATTTCCAACGGAAGGCTTGCCCTTTATTTTAATCTCACGTAGTAAAAGGTTTTCATTCATGGCAGCAGCTGCATAGTATATGGGGCGTGACAGCAGCTGCATAGAACATGTGGCGGGGCAGCAGCTGCATAGAACATGTGGCGTGGCAGCAGCTGCATAGAACATGTGGCGGGGCAGCAGCTGCATAGAACATGTGGCGGGGCAGCAGCTGCATAGAATATGTGGCATGGCAGCAGCTGCATAGAACATGTGGCGTGGCAGCAGCTGCATAGAACATGTGGCGTGGCAGCAGCTACATAGTACATGGGGCGTGGCAGCAGCTACATAGTACATGTGGCATGGCAGCAGCTGCATAGAACATGTGGCGTGGCAGCAGCTGCATAGTACATGGGGCGTGGCAGCAGCTGCATAGTACATGTGGCGTGCATGCTTGGATGGCAGTTGATGCACAATTTACGCAAGAAATTCAATTAATTTAGGAGTCAATGCATTAACTCAGGATATATTTATGGTGTTAGTCATTGAGGTAACTTGTGAAACTATTGTGGAGATATCCGTTTTTTATGTTGTGACTGTAACTCACTCAGAGAAAACTGACAAACAAAAATTGAATTCATATCATTGAAATGTCACTCGACATTGCATTTGCTTTATGCTGTCCTGATTTTTAAACTCTAATGACCGTTCAGTTAGGAAAAATAATAGAGTATAGGAAAATTTATTTATGTACCTACAAGACCCACACATAACATCGTCTTCAAGCCATTTCCAATCGAGAAGTATTTTCTTTTCCAACTGACTGCCGGCTTCCAATTACTGTGTGAAAACAAAACAAAAAGGGAAACCCCCTCACTCCCACACCCACTGCAGGGACACAACATTTTTTCTAAAAGAACGACATTTGAGAGCGGACTGCCTTTAAAGTCAATGCTCATTTGTCTTCGGTCTTTTTCACTTAAAATAAGGCATTAAACTAGCTAGGTGCAATACTTCTTATCACTGGAAGTGCGCATGTAAGGCAAATTCTCCGAGTACTAGTGGTCGCTTTAATAAATAGCGTCATTTGAGAAGGCTGCATCGATGCATGTGTGTAATGAGTGATATCAAAAGAGAAAAAATATAAATTTAGAAGCAAGAAAATCAAGTCATTGCCTGATCAAGTGCAGAATACCGTAAATTGCACTATACCTCGGAATAAAGTCCATTCGAATGCATACATTAAAAAACGTGCGACACATCATTTCCTGGTGAGGTACTACATTAACCAAACAATCACCTATTTTTAAAATAACGATCGTGTTCTTTTTCCTCGTCATTACAAAACAATACAGCGAGCAACTTAGGTCTCGGAGGGCGAGGAAGGAGGGGACCGCCGAGCCCGCCAGAACGGGCCGATCTTATTCATGGGAGGCGAGTCACGCTCGCCCCAAAGCCCTCTATCTTCCTCCTCTGATCCGCTATCGGCCCGCAAATGGCAGGATCTTTCTGCGATCCTGCTGATAGATGGCAGGCTTTTGCTAATCGCCTCATTATTACTCAATTACAGCGCTGATCTGTGCCGCGCAGGTGAGTAGCTCTTGCGAGCTCCCAGTTTCTATTCTGCTCATTTCAAGTTATTGTGTAGGATTATTCGACGGTGGATCATGCTGGACTGTGTTATTTGTCACTCAGGAGGCCTAGGTCTCAAAAATCCTTATTGCATTCTAAGAAAATTCCCCAACGTTAAGCTAAAAATATTGAATAAAAACAATTTGATTTCAGGCATTATAATAACACTTAACATCAGACTCGGGAAATTTTTCAGTTTCAAGGAAATATAACATTCGTTTTTTTGTACAAATACCCAAGCGCATTTTTTTCCAATTTCGATCCCAAAGTTCCCTGTCTCAAATCATGCAAAATTAAACTAATCGAATCGTATTAAATACTTAGGGATTTTTCATCAGATTAGATGTAATTCTTCTATCTCTTTCAACAAAATGATAAACTGCCATAGCGGTTCGTCATTTTTGTTGCTGGTCTTCAGTGTTGAGAGCCTCTGGCAGCTCCTCTTCGGCTTCTCAACGTTTCTGACTTAATCTTCGAGCCTCAGTTTCCTTTGAGGCAATAATGCCATAACTTTGTCCTAAATCCCCGTGATCTTTTTCCCTTTTAATGAAATTTCATCAAAATGGAATGCCTGATCTCATTTCAAATGATCATTTTCTATAAGCACAATAAAACTTTTTTAAACAGGGTTTTGACTCTCGGTCCATCACTGCATCAATATATGCATGTGATTTACAAGAGGCTAAGCACTTCGTTAAATGCGCTGAGAATTTAGAGTCGGAAAATTTTTTCGCTGGCTACAAAAAACTTTGCGGATGATTTGCTTCACTACGTAGTTTACACATCAAATAAAAAGGGCCTTTCCGAATAGCTTAACAAATAGTTCATTTCAAATTTCTAATATCTACAGAAACTATCTGCACCATAGTATGTTAAAATTACATTCAAATAACAAAAAATTACCCTAAAAGCACTTCATATGTTAATATGATCATCTGTCAAACACTTCGTTCGTCCTGATCCATCACATTCTTTTTCTGTCTCATTTTTTTCTGTTGGCCCACACTGCACGGAGCTAAAACTATGACCATATCTAATACGCGTATCCTCAGGTCTCTAGCTCTCTCTGCCGACGCTACGCTGCTCGAACCTGTGTTTACTCATTTTCATAGTTATCATTCTGCACTCTCAGCTTCCCTCTTCATCCGTGTTTATGCCACAATTCAACACCGTGAGAACGAGAAGACAGCATTCTCACAGATTCACATAGCCACCGTAATATTGTGTTTTCCCCCGTACGTCTTCACTAACCAACGAAACCGTCCAAGTTCATAACGCAGCCTCTCGTCTGACAACACTAAAGTGTTCCGTGGAGAAGAGTGGACCTCACTTCCGCCCACCGAATGGGGCAAGCGTAAGGAGCCTCCCTCTCACGTGGAGCTTGTCTCCTGGTGCTCTTGCATGTCTACGAGCTTCGCGGCTGGAGTGTCCCAACAGCGGTGTGACGGGGCTGGAAGGAGCGACCATAACACGAGACCCCGAGTGCTCGGCGCAAGAGTGGGGCCTCAAAATCATAACGAGTCTCGTGTAATGGAGTGAGGCCATGAGGGCCCTGGAGGGCTGGCCGGATTAAGGTTTGGAACACCTCGTCTTCGCATCTCAAAACAAAGGGCAGGTGGTCTCTCAGACGGCAGTAAGCCCTGAAATGCTTGAGATATCGTCAACTTCAATATTCGCCAAATGTGTAAAAGAAAAGACTCAATGAATATTCTTATGACCAGACTTACTCACGCATTCAAGTAAGACATGTATATATATGTATATATATGAAGATTTTCATTTATACAATATGTCACTGGCACGGAAAAAATAACATTCAGTGAAATAAGGTTGCATGTTTTGTTCATAAGGGCATTCTTTTTAGAGAAAGAGAAGAAAAGCTCATAGCATATATATATATATATATATATATATGCATATGTATTCACCTATGATGTTTGATCTGTTGGATGAGTCTTGATAAAAGCAACAAAAATTGAAGTCCGTGGTGCACAGACGTGTATGTGAGTCAGAACAGCCTCAGGGGAGGTTGCATTCAGTGTACGCCTCGTGAAGACGCGGAAATGCGTCAGTTGCTCCACATGTTTTGGTCGAATGAAATAAAATTCCGATTAAGTGTGCGGATGTAAATAAGAGTCCTTTTATAGAACTGCACAGGCATCAAAGGAAAAAATCAAAGCTTTGAGGTACAGTGTGCTTTTTCTTTTCTTCCCCTAAAAAGAATGCGCCTATGAACAAAACATGCAAGTTTATTTCACTGCATGGTTTTTTTTCCATGCCGGCGACATATTGTACAAATGAAAATCTTCATCCACAAACTGTTCTTAAGCACATTACGGTCGAGGCCGATGACCCTTGAGGATTGTTGCGGAGAAATTCTAGCAAACTTGTAATTCCGCTAAGACTTCTGGTTTCATTTTCTTCTGGTGCCACTTCATTTGAATTTAAACGAGGTTCAGCATTTGAATATCATTTCCATTTTAAATAAGTAAGCAATTTAGAGCCGAGAAAAACGCCCTCTCAAGTATTTCTTTATAATATCCTAATTTCGTCACATAATTCCTCAAGGTCGTGGGTCGAAAAATTACGGACGAGATATTTTAGAACAATTCAGCGCTGTTTCTTCATGCAGTCGAAAACCTTCGAAAGGAAGAAATTCTGCTCCGTGTGCACTCAGAGCTCAAAGAGTAGGGTTCACAAAAGTTATTTTACTGGTGCGGACATCAAAATTCTTCGCTCAAAATGCTCCGTCTCACAAAACTGTTGTCTGGAAAATGTACGCGGTAATCCGGCCAAGCATAAACGCACGAATTTTCTCCGGACGCAAGACGAGATGGCAGCGCCTTCTATTCACTAAGGTTACGATGCTCTGCTACGAGCTTCGCCAATGCCTAATAACGCCAAACGTAATAACGAAATTTCCACTTGACTTTTGGGAACTCTTGGTACCGTTATTAATCGAGGAAAAAAGACAATGTGTATATAAAATTTATTTTTTATTTTAATTCGTGTTTCGGGAGTGAATGCTGTATCAGCACGAATGAAAGAAAATTCTTATTCGTGTAAGAAGCAACCGTTTATGTATGGAATAGTGAACTTGAACATAGGCACAAGGTTACTGGTACAATTTTCATGCAGTTTGCATGCTGTGAAATAATTTCGTAGCATTTTCAAACTTCAATATACACGCAGCAAAATTACGCAACGGTAAAATGTACTACTTTGATAGCAGTAGTGGTAGAGATTGCAGAGCTTCTGTGGCTCCGTCGGCCCGAAAGAGAAGGGACTATTTAGTATGCACCAGGAAATAAGGAATCTGTGCAAAAGGCGTGTTCCCACGCGGGATACCCTGCATATAGAAAAAGCAAATTAAGAATAAGGATGATGAAAAGGCAAAGAAGAGATAGCAAAGAAGGTGTGAAAATTGAAGGAAGTGAAGTGAGCACGAAAGACAGAAGTCCCGAAGGCCTGTCAATAGCTGAGGTAACTTACATTGCTACTTAGGGTCTCTAGTCCCCATAGCATAGGATAGACAAACCTGTCTAACCCTATTGCCTATTCTATGCCCCCTGAGGGGTGTTCAACGATACGAGGAGGGCGAAAGAATTTTCATTCTACGATGAAGTATTTTTTGATTTGTCTCAATTTTATAGAGATTTCCACTAATTTCAGACTAATTTCTCAAGGGATTAAAGCATAGACTTTTTACATCACTTGCGTATATGAAATATGAATTCTTCTTAAATATGAATTTCTACTCCAAGGTTAGGATATTTACTTAATACCCTCCTCCGACACGGCTCTAATTTATTTATCCTTCTTTTATTCACTTTCAAGCCCATTGTAATAGATTATACCATCATAGATAACTTTAGCCTTTAACGGTTGCTATAATACTCCAGATTCTTACTCTGACGCAAGAAATTATTTTCCATGGAAAGCACTTATTACTTTTTCATCTCATACGACAAAACGGCCAACGTATGAAAATGGTAAAAGTATGAATGCCACTTTTAGCATATTACAATCCTAAGAGATCAAATATGTATATGGTCGAGGAGAATGCAATGCAGGTTAGAATCTAACTTACAGCTCATCAGGAGTACTTGAAAAACTAAATTTTCCTAGGAAAATGTGCCCAATTTTAATAATATGCAGTTGATGCCATGTTAACACGCGTATTTATCTCTAACCAGAAATTTAAATGGCATCACATTAATTTCAACTCTACAATTGATAAAATATGTTTATACGCAGACTTTCCATTCACAATGTTATACATCACATGAATTTAGTTTTAAATTTCAGTACAGGCATAGCCTTCTATCAAGAATAAGGAAAATTGGTACCGTTATTAAGCACATTACGAGGTTCAGCATTTGGCTCTTCTTTGTCTAATTTGACCATCTTTCTATGCTTCTATTT
>VOMN01011225.1:0-11422 GCA_014899125.1 Orchestia grillus
ATAGCTAATGAGTAAATTCATGTTTCAAGAACTTTAGTACTGTGTGTAATTTTTATTTAATTACTTCACAATATTTTGGCCTTCATTTCTAAGCCTCGGGATTTTTCAAAGGTAAATTCCAGGATACTGGGGAATTTTCAGGGGTGAAGCCTGTCTAGGTCAGTAGTCGGACAAAAAGTTGAAAGGTTTGGATCATCTTTGAATTCGAACTATCTAAACTCTAGCTCTGATTTATACAGTTTGCTCAACTTAGTCATAACGCCTTTTTAACGATACCAGTAGTGAATCTCCATTAAAACTATCAGCTATTTGTTTAATTTGTTTCAATTTTACATTTTTGTATTGTAAAAAATTATTGTTTTATGTGTGTATTTTATATCCAATTATTTTCAATAGTGTTAAAGTAAATTACGTAATTTTGTTACAGATTCATAGCACTGATGATGAGTTTAGCGGCTCGCAATGTCTAAGTTTCACACGAAGGCAAGTAAATTTGAACATATGACTTGAGTTGGTGCGACTCTCTTTGCCCTACTTATTGGTCTCTAACAGCGCAAGCGCAGTGGCGTTCGCACGACCAAGATAAACGTAAAAGTTTTTTCAGTATTCATGATGAGCGTAATTTTTACCAGGTTTGATGTACGGTTCCAATTTGAAAGACGATACATTGATACTAATTCAATGTTAACAGCCATATTATATATCAGAAGACGCTGTAAGGCTGAAGCAAAGAGACACAAAGACAAAATTATATAAATACATAGAGTTCGTAGCAAAAAAAATATTTCCACACAGTGAGTCATTATGAAGTATTTATTAAATATTGTAAGACTAGGTAACAAAGGAATACGATAATTCTGCTTGTTCAAAAGATTGAAAATATATTCTACGATATTAAATAGACACTTTAATGAACGGATAATTTTGCGGTGTTTACAATATTGTAAGCTAGATTTCGATTCAGTCAACTCTATAAACTTGGATGGAAATAATTGAGTTGAGGTTTTACACGCTCATGATTACTAACAAACGCATCAAGCGACACTAAAACTTTGCGATGTATTGCCTGTACATCTGCAACAGTTTACCCTAAACTAAAAAGTTTTCTTTGATAGGTTATTCAAATTTGATGGGAGACTGCACTAACGTTACACCAAGTGCTCTAGAAAAATTTCATAGCAAATTCACTATTTTAAACCAACTTAGGCTATTCCATACTGTGAATACGTATTCTCAAAACTTTATGATCTTAAATATTTAGCTAAGCAAAGTGATCAGTTCTTTTTATATCTTTTCTTAATGTGATAGTAAGCTTTCAGTTATTCTCGAATATTTTAATATGAAGTGCAATCCATTTTCTAGAGCGCATATAACGGTGCGTTATACCATTCAAAGTATTTATTTACCATATATATTTTACATCTGACTCAGTATTACAATCAAGTGAGTAATGAAAAAATAATAGAATCAGAATATACACCACTTATGGGACCAAAAATACCAACAGGAATTTCGCAGCACGCATAGAATGAATTGCACCTCTTCCTCACCATTTATTTTTATTTAATATTGCTAATCTTATTAATCATACGTAGTATAAGAGTTAATAGTATTAATAAGGATAGTAGCCCTTTAGTAACTTAGACTATCTCGCCCCAAAAGAAAAGAGACCATTTAACATGGGCATAGGAGAACGGGGAATCTACGCACACGGTGTGTGTTCCCACAAAAGATCCCCTGAGTATGGATACAACGAGCTAAGAAAACAGACAAAGAAAAGGTGATGAATCGTCAGTGGAGAAAACATGAGGATGGAAAGGAGCAAAGTGGGCGTGAAAAATAGAAATTCCGAAGACCTCGCTATAGCAGAGATAACCTAGCAATACCAACTGGGGAGGTGCTAGTCCCCATAGCATAAGATAGACAAATATAACTAACATAACCCTATTTCCTATGGCTTATTCTGCGCCCCCTGAGAGGTTGATTTTACATAATATTGCTCTCTGTTATTATTTGCTTTTTATTTATAACCGCGGAAATAACACATAAAATTGTTTTTCCTTCATATATGCTTCCAAAGAGGATTGCGACACTTGCACACAGTAAAAGAAAAAAATCGTTTCCTCTGAAATCAGTCACATGCAGAACATGGTACTACCGGGTTTTCAATCAGTAATACTACAGCGTTAAAATTAACGTGAGAAAGTTGTTTCGAAACTTCTAATTGTGATCTGTAAGACTTCAACCTTAAAAATATACGTGAAAGTTGCATTGAAACTTCTGATTGTCATTCTCAATTCTGCGCTAAGCACGAAAACGGACACATTGAGCCAAAAAAAATCATGTGATTTTTGAGCCTACCTCTTGAAATTAAAATTACAGTGCAAAAATTGCCCGCTTGATTCTCTTATACAGAAAATAGACTGTAAAATCATAACAAAAAGTTGACCTGGGAACGAATCCTGCAGCATGAAGCATCTACTGTTTAAATTAGATTTGCAGTACGACTGAGCTTCTGAGGATTTGTGCCCTCTATTATTTGCAAGACTTGTATGAAGGGTGGGATACGAGTTGAAAATTGTACAGCAGAAACTCATGCTTATTTAGAAAAAAAAGAACATATCATTTATTCCAAAAAAAAAGTCAATGTTACACGTGACTCATGATAGGGTAAATCACGTAGCAATAACTAAATAAGAATACAGTCCAGCAATCAGAGATGCGAATACCTTCGACACAGCAAACTATGATTTCTAATTTGGTAGCTGCGCGCACTCGCGCACTGTGATACAAATTATTGCTCCCAATTGTAAACTGTGAAATATTGCTGGTAGGGCGTAAATTTATGTTGTACACCTGAATATTCTGGCGTAATTGTGATCTCCATGGCATGAATTTATGCCATCACATATTGAAATTCGGCTGAATGAAATAATTCGAGCATTTATGATTATAACTATGTGAAAATGTCCATTCTATAGAAGAGCTCTTTGAAAAACGTGTTTGAATAAATAATTTAAGATGGATGTTATTGCTGGGGTCATTATTTGCAAACAATTGAAATTTAATTTCATCATTATTATTTATTAGCATACGCGCCGCGATATAAATGATGGGATTTACCATAGGTTGTTCCTAAGATGAAGGGATTTTCGCAGTGAAGCGGCTCCTCATCGGGTTCCTTTGAACGATGAACTCTGATCATCAACAAACTATGGTAACCAAAATACTGCCATGTCGTATTCTATTACACCAGCTTTAAAGTAAGCTATTCACAAAAAAAAAACGTTAACAAAATTATTGTAATGTCGTATTCTGTCATACTGGTGGACGAGACGCGCCAAAAATGGCGGGACAAATGATATTAACTTCTTAAGATGCCCTCTTATTTACGGTAACTCTGACAAGAAACAATGTTATTTTCAGTATCACTGATAAGGATTGCTTCGGCTGACAGTCTCGCTATTAGTTTAGGAATACGGACCCGGGAATTTTGTTCTATCTAAATCCTGAGCCCGTTTCTATCTAAATACAAAGACGGACAGACAGACGGGCAGACGGACGGACGGACCAATCAACCAACCAAGCAAGCAACTCTGGGCTGTTATAATATAACTAAGTGTTATTTATAAAAATAAAGGACACCCAGGATCCATACTGAAGGTTAATATTTGAAAACATCCACTGGGTTTTTTCAAATATTAACCTTCATAACTAAGTGTATAAAATGTTCCTCAAATTTAATGTGTTTCATTGAGATTCCCATTGTAATAACATAGTAGAAATTATGCACAAGAAAAATGTAGAAATTCATTTATTTAAGGAGACACCTAGCGTTTTATTATACAAGGTGTCCCACAAAAATGTCCCCTATTTTTGAATAAATTATGTATCCAGTTCAATTTGAGACATTGTATCCTACATACGCACGAGTATTTAAACCATTTTTGAGTTAAAAATTACCTCTTTATTTTCAACAGTTGGAGAACCCTAAAATGCAGTTGGCTAAAGATCAAAGAATTTTCATTGTCTTAGAATTTAAAGCGACCGAAAGCTCTGAACAAGTTCGAAGAGTTTTAACCGAAAAGTTTTCTTAAAGAAACTCCCCCGATAAGAAAGCGGTTTATCGAATAGAGAGGAAACTTAATGAACATAGAAGTATTGTGCACAGAAACAAAAGATATTCAGGACGAAGAATAAAACATAGAACTGAAGATAATATTGCAATTATGCGACAATTGATTACAGAAAACCCCTGAACCTGTGTAAGGCGCAACGAAAATAGCCTTACAAAGACGACAATTTAAAGAATTTTAAAGAAAGATACTCGTGTTTATCCTAACAAGATGCAAATAAAACATGTCACTGCCCCTGCCTACGCACGGCGTCGAGCGCATTGCAACTGGATTAGCGCACCAAAAACCAAGGTTCATCGAGAGATTAGTAGTCACTGATGAGGCTGCATTTTCAATGAATCGAAGTGTAAATACTCAAAATACAAGGTTTTGGTTAATTAATTCACCCGAAGAAAAGGTTTTTGAAAAAAGCTTCCGAAGAAAGAAGAGGTCTTTGTGGGCGGGTCTTTGCGCCAGTGGAACTGTTATTGAGCCCTTCTTTCATCAATTGAATATGACAGGAGAACTTTATTTACAAATGATAAATGAATCAATAATTCCTTAATATTGAGTTGTAGTTCATTTATTAAAGCTCATTCACTGTTATATCGTTGTAATTTAGTTTTTCTTTGGAAAGCTAGAAGTAAAAAAAATATCAATAATGTTATTTCAATGATTCCTTGTCAGAAAGCGTGTTCCACCCCTGCTCATTCAACTTCCTACTGTGCAGTAAAAATTCTGTAGATATTAACAATTTTATTTTATCTATGAAGTCGATAACCAAATAGACCTCACGATCGCTAGAACGTTGAACCTTGTTTTCTATGAAAGAAATATATTACTATGGTTTATTAACACTATAATGTTTTCACGACTTGAGGCCCTGATCTTTGTCGGAGCAAATATTCCAGATCGTGGACTACCATCAACATTTCCAGTGCCCGTAAATTTACAATACAAAGATTTAATTGTGTTTTCGAAGGGTCTAGTTGTCTTTCTGAAATGGACTCGGTAACCACGTTAATTGTCCTTGCGTAAGCTTACACAAATCTTATTTTTTTTTTTTTTGCTGTAGAATAACTTGATGAAAAATTGAGGTTCCGAAAACGAAACACAAAGTAGCTTTCTATTTTAGTGGATGAGGAAATAGTTTACTAAGTTATATAACATACTAAATTTTTTCGAATAAAACAAGTCTCAATGTCTAACGTTCATACGTTTTTGTTTTATTAGCAAATTAAAAAGGTTAGTTGCTTCTAGGGCAGCTTGTGCAACAATAAGCTTGACTACCGGAATGTTAACATAATGAAACTATTCGGCTGTCGTAATATTGATAAACTATGGTATTAATTGATTGTATTGATATTATCATCAATGGAGTACTCATTCGTTGTATAATTTTACAGCATAATTTGTCCATCCAGTAGCTTAGATAAAAATGGAGAGGCGAAACCTGCAAATTATTATTATCCTTAGAACACGTGTTCAGTCAAAATATACTCTTACCTCGCTCACATTGATCAGCTAAGCTCTGCTTCAAATTTTCAACTCGAAATGATCTTGAACCACGCAATGCCTAATTGAATACTCTCAAACCAACAGTTCCCACACCATCGCTCCCAAGTCGTTGCGGCCCAATGAGACGCTGGGGCGCGTAATATAAATCTCCTTACATGCAGGTACCCAACGTTTGCTTTGAAACTCTCGTCCCTGATTGGCTAACACAGGCTGCGAAAAGCGGGCTTTATAAAGCGACGCTAAAACAAAGGAGGCTGAAAATGAGCCGCTTCATAAAGTACGCAAGTTTTTTGGTTAAGTAGAAGCCGTTCGCTCCTTTAAAAGCTATGCGGGGGTGATAATCCACACACACTATGAACTGTTTATTAGAATAAGCTCATTATTAGAATGGAATAATACGCAAGCTCATGTGCTTCTTCTTTCGTGCGTGTGCATGAAACCGTTCATTTTCCATCATTTTCAGTCGAATGGACTCAGTAAAGATATTTTTTTGGCAGAATTTGCGACCATTCTTTCCCGCAGAAAAGGAACTAGAACTGAGAGAAAATTCACGCGTCTCGAGTAATCAACGAGATCATGCCTGAGAAGGCAGTCCGTATCAGTGATTCAGAAAATATCAGAATCACCTATGAGATTTACCGTCATTTTTGACGGTATGGGAGACGACAGTAAGACTTGAAAACGGATTCCCTGTCCATGCAGGTCACGTGATGCTGTGGGCGATCCCCGAGCAGCTCCGACTAGCGTTGTAGTGTCACTATTTTCCTCTGGTAATAGGACAGCTACTTTTCAAGTTATGCGATGGAAAGCTTATGGATGGTTAATAATATTTGTTGTTTGTTACATGTTCAATGGCATACAGCAATAATTAATTTTTCATGTCTCAATAAACTTTGAATAAAGTATTAAGTTTGAATAAATTTTAGGATAACATCATTTTTTTACTAATAAATAGTGAAGCGAAGTAAATAAGTTGCCTAGTCGATTTTTTGAATATATTTCAGCTTAAGTTTAATTCGTAATCAACAACGCCCGTTGAACTCCTGGTCAAGGTTACGAAATGTTTTTCATCACCGAGAATTCTCAAAAATTAACCGAAGACGCTTGATATTTTCTCCCTGGTCTAACAATGGTGCCACATCAGAGCGGCACCAGATAATTGCGTCTGTATCTGCACATGCGTTTTATTGAGCTGAATATTCGCATAAGAATGACATTTCACAGAATATGTCCTCTTGAATTACGAAAGAACGAGAAATTACCATTTGATAGTCACAAACTCATATGTTCCATTTTAAAATGCTTGCTCGATTCCGCCTTAGCATTTCACTCGACAGTTGGCTTACTTTATGAAACAATTATAAAATATACATTATTGTTGACAAAAACAATTATGATATATACGTTATTGTTGTTATAAGCGCTCACACATGCCTTATACGATAAATGTATGTTGATGTACCTAATACGACAAAAATGATTTAGGTTCTATTTATTGAGCTTAGAGCCTTCGTATAATTACTTCAATAACATGTAGAAGCAAAGCTCTTCGAAAAAGGTGTTATCAATCTAAACGCATACAGCCTTTTAAACAAGCTTGAAGTGAGCAACAATAGAATTTGGCCACCGTTTCCCCCTTGATCTGAACTTTGATACCTTGAGAAGCGCACTCGCAAAATGATGGCTCCACACTCTGAAATACGACTTCATCGGGTCCCATTATTTCCGGCGGGTCCCATTATTTCCGGCGGGTCCCATTATTTCCATCATTCTAAGATTCAGATGGCCAAGCCACGCACCAGGCTCCATTACAGCCTCGCATGCTCAGCCTAAGCGGGCGCGGCACGCGTAATGACCTCGTTAGTACCGACAGGACCTCACATGTGAAATCTGTGGGCTCGCTGCTGGAATTCAACGCACACAACAATCCTCTGTTATCACATCTAATTAAGCCTTTAATTGGCTCTAAGAAACCAGAGTTGAGGCGTATTTCCAGCTCCCAATGCGTCGTAAATTCTACCCGCGGCGCCAGAATTTTCAATTTAAAGCAACGATGCGAGTTTGCGGGGCCAAGCAGTCGGTCGCAATGAGCTCTTGATTATTGGACAGTCAGTTCCGACGAGTGGGGGCCAGACTGGCCGCCTCTGTCGCGAAGAACGCAGTCGGTGCCGCAGTGTGATTGACTTTGTCTCGTTCCTTCATTGTCGGCACTCTGTCTCTGCGTAACTGAACTCTTTGTGTGTCAGGATTTCAACGTCGAGAATTTTACATTTCTTTTACGTTTATTTAGTTAATAATTCAGCCTAATATTCATATATATAATTTACTTCATTAACATTACCATAGTTAACTTGAATCCACCATGTACACGGGCGCCACCACATGCCACCTACGTCGGATACTCTAGCCACCACATGCCACCTACGTTGGTTACTCTAGCCACCACATGCCACCTACGTCGGTTACTCTAGCCACCACATGCCACCTACGTCGGTTACTCTAGCCACCACATGCCACCTACGTCGGTTACTCTAGCCACTACAGCCACCTACGTCGGTTATTCTAGCCATCGTATGAGAAAGTGAAAATAGTGAAGAAGAAAAAAGGCACTAAAAAATATGGAAAAATTGAAAACTTTGAAATAGGATAAATAAAAAGTATTATTTACTTGGTTAAATAAAGTAGAAGAACAGATATTTAATAGCATCATAGTTTGAAAACCAATATTATCTCATTGGACACCACTCTTTATTTCAAAAATAAAAAGAGATCCATTGCCTCAAACTGCAGGAAATGGAACTGAGGGCTTGCCTGTATTTCCTGTAAGATGCGCATCTATGGTGCCAGAAGCTCACTTTAACTTAATTAACCCCAGGCAGCTCTACATTGCTTTCACTAACTGACGATTGTCAATAAAGTTCTCTGCCTCACTTGAAGCAATCGGAATCTCCCCCGTAAGAAAAGAGCTCTTTAAATAGCTTTACAAAGAATAGCGTCGTATAAAAGCTCTTGAAGCAGAACACTCTTATTTTCTATTTTTCTTTAACGAAGTTTTTATCGCAGAAAATTTACAGCTTTCTTTGTTTTTTATTAAATAATCTGTTTTGCATTTAGGAATGCAAGTGCATTGCTAACACGATGCTTTACTAAAATATACGGTTTCATTCTGTTTTCATTCGTTAGCTGAAACACCGCGAATCTATTTTTAGTGCAACTATTGTTTTCATTGTTCTTCCCTTCTCCCTCACCGAAGTTAAGAGCAATACAACGGATAAAAACGAGTTATATAAACCCAAAGGTCGATGGCAGCACGAATACGAAACACGAGAGCTCTACATTAGTACTTACTTCACTTCACCTGAAATATTCAGAGAGACACACGTGTCTACTCCATTGCGTGAAAACTGGTATTTGCGGACTAAAATGATTGCAAGTAATCTATAATGCTGTTTCTCACACGATGACAAAAATTTTGTAATTGTTCGCATATCATCGTGGATTTGAGGCCTCAGATTACTTGGAAGCAGGTTAATCCATAAATATTGGGCATTACTAAATGGAACGGACCCTTCTCTCCCTCTTAATATTTGAGGTTTTGTTGATTTTTTCTTTTCTGTTGAACGTACCATTTTCTACCCAACTTTAAATGAACCCTAATTTTAATGTTTGGCTATTTTATCAATATTTTGCATTACAGCTTTTTTCCGGCATAAAGCGCTAGATCGGTTCCAACAACAACCGTTCTATCTTCTTATTTGTCTCTCATAACACTTCCAATATATTCTTTCGGGCACAAATATTTTGATGTCTGCTCTAGCTAGTTGATACCGCTCTGTGCGAGGGCCGGCTGTGCTGGAACCGATCTTTCTCCAGCTCCCCAGGCAGACATCAATTCGGTTGTTAAGATTATTTATAGCAGAACAGAAAAATAAATCCCACGCTTCGGATGGGTTTGAGTACGGCCAAATTAATCATACCGACGTTTCGGCTCTACATATTCGCATCACATCTTCGTTCTCTCCAGATGTGCGTCCTTTTTTGAATGCAGGGCAATGACGCCAATAATCCAAACGTTTTTATGGATCACTTGAAAATTGAAGTTAAAATAAGCAGGATGACAGTAAAATTTCCAGTTTCTTTTTAAAGTTCATAGTCGACGAGGGAACCAAGTGGAAAATGAAATGAATTAGGAGTTTGGTAATCAGATCAGCGCTCGGGTTCAAAGCAGGTTAAGGAAGCCCTGCTTAACACTTGTTTTTAGCATCCCACTCGAAATTTTTTCATAAATTTAGTTCAATTCTGGTGGAGCATAGATGTAATTCATACATCTTATTTGAAATTTTATCTTTTTTTGCGTTTTGACAAATTGTAAACGAAGATGCAGATATTTTTTACTTGCTCAGCCATATAAATCAGCTGATTTGATGCTAATTCAAAATTCGGAAAACCCTCTTCCAGCCCCAAGTTATGGAGTGGGTACTTGACTTGAAGTGGAGTTTTCTTAATTCCGTCATACATCATACATATAAAAAGTTATATGGACAATGACCCACATTCTTTTATAACGCTCTATACGCGGGCCGCGCTCTCTCTCTTTTCCTCTTTCTCTCTCATTCTCTCTCTCTCCCTTCTTCTCCCCCTCTCTCACCTCCATTGCGCGGAGAGGCAGCCGCGGCGTCTGTGCACTGAAACATCTCCTGCAACAAAACAGATCAGACGTTATGCAAATTGGGAACAAAAAAGGTGAAACTTCATACAATAAGCTTCAACGAAAACATCAGGTATCTTTGAAGACAAGCTTAGACACATTCGCCTCATCAGTGGATACAAAAGCGGAACTTTGCGGGTAGGAATTACGAAGAGGACTTCGTTTATGCACGATCAAATTTATACAATTAAGCTTAACAAACAATAAGTTGATCCCTAAGCAATTTGCTGCAGCGAGGAAGGTGCAATTAAGCAATTCAATATTTACTATCGGGAGCCGTGAAAATTTCACGGAAAATTTAGACAAACAAACTTTAGATAAACCAGCCCATGAGAAGTGGTCCTCTCAAGTGTTGGACAGAGGTTCAGGGTTCAGGGCAGAGATAGTCCGGTCTTGGAAGCTATTTTCTTCGTGATGATGTGTAATGAAACTCGGAATATGAGAAGGAATATTCTTCTCATATTCCGAGTTTCATTACAGATGCGAGTAGTCTGAACTCTGTTAGGGAAACGAAAAATGTGCCGCGAAGACTGGCTTTTATAGCAAAACATACAACCCGTATACAGGATACTTCGCTCGAGACCTGAAATTTCACTTGAAAAGTGGCGAAGCGCGACGGAACGGCAGGTAGGTAGAAGCGTATTGATATATGGATATTTGTGAGGGCAGGAAACAAATTTTCTGGTGTATGTTGATTGTTGAAAATGATGGATAGAAAAATCGAAAAAACGAACTGAAAACTTGTGAACCAATAACTGTTCTAGGTCTTCAACAAGCAATGTATAAGAGTAATGAACTTCACCAACAAACAATGATGCACACCCTCGATTATTTGTGTCTCGGTAGCCCAACCCGCGCTAAATCTTACATGAATATTTCGGTGACAACAAGTAAAAATTCAAATGCAGATTTGCCCGCAGCCAGGGCGGCACCTCGCACACATTAGCGTTGAAAATTAGAGCGGGAATGTATGCCCCACACTCACATCTATCCACAACACTCCCATACCCAGACATCCCTTTACAATACACATACACACCCACATCACTCCACAACACTCCCACACCCTCACATCACTCCA
>VOMN01011231.1:0-28488 GCA_014899125.1 Orchestia grillus
TGTAGTGTAAACTATGCATGAGGCAAATATGGCCAGGACGGTCATCTTGCGGACCAATGTTTAGCTGATGTCAGTGTTTGCCTTCACTGTTAGAGGCCCACGACGGCGGAAGTCGTGACCGTTCTTAGCAGAAATTTTAGTGTGAGGCTGTTGCCTTACAAAGCGACAGGCGA
The DNA here is from genome assembly GCA_014899125.1 of Orchestia grillus. NCBI lineage: Eukaryota > Metazoa > Arthropoda > Malacostraca > Amphipoda > Talitridae > Orchestia > Orchestia grillus. Next base: position 174 of record VOMN01011231.1, read on the forward strand.
CTTCTACGCTTTGAAGTCGTTGCCACCAAAAAGGTATTGCGTCAGTTTCGTCGCTGGCTGTGGATTTCATCCCTGTGTTCCTGCGTATTTCACACCAGTTAGTGGTGAGAGAAGGACGGTCCAGCGAAGGGAAAACTCCAGTCTCCCTTGCCTCTGGATCTGAATACCAAGCACGTCGAGTTGCGGCCCAGTTGGCAGTTGATCAGACCAGGCGAAGTAAGGGTCGAGGTAAGTAATGAGTGAGGACCCTCACCTGTGATGCGCAGACATTTCTCAAGCCCGGGAGACGTCTGTCGATCAATCGTTCTCCGATGGGGGAAAGGCGCACTTAGCCGTTAGAGGAGAACGTGGCGTGTTAGACTCTTCCTCCGAATCTCCTCCAGGCTAACGCCCTGGAGGAGAGCATTAGCGTACCATGCATTCAGCTATTTTGCAGTGGAACGTTCAGAGAATGCCCAGCTCAGCGATGGTGCAGCGACACCCCATCAACTGGGCAACACTTGCTTCTTTCCAGTCGAGCTTAGGCTTAAAAGTGAGGTTGGCGTGTTTCAGTAAAAGCGCCCAAACGTCGTCGCTTCCCTTGGAGAGAGCTCTTGCTGACTTGATAGTGGGAGAGCTTGACGAAACCAAGAGTTTTTCTTCGTTATAGCTATTACGGTTTTCTTGTTCCATTTTATTTCTAGTTTCATGTTAGACGCAACCCCGTTTTTCCTTCTTTCGTTTTGGCTGTTTTTCTGTTATTGTAGTTCCGTTTTTCTGGTAGTTTTTTCTGTAATCCGTTTTTGGAAGAAAATATATCCATATAGTGGTGGTGGTGATAGCAGCGCTTCAGTTACTCAGACTATCTAGCATCGAAAGAGTAGGGACCATTTAGTATGGACTTAGGAAAACGGGGAATCTATGCACAACGTGTGTTCCCACACAAGATCCCCTGCGTATAGAAACAGCAAGTTAAGAGGGAAGGGGAAGTAAAGACGAATGAGAAATAGCGAAGAAGGAATGAAAACGGAAAGAAGCTATGTAGGCACAAAAGATAGAAGTCCCGAAGGTTTATCAAAAGTTGAGGAGCCTTGTCTAGCTGAAAAATATGTTGATAGGATTGTAGCATACGCAAAATTGTAGGCCGGGACTGAGATCTCCCTGTAGTGCTCAGAGGGCCAATTTTGCGTCCTTGCAACATTTGAAATATTTATCACAAGTAATTTATATCGGACACAGTTTTACAATCAAATGAGAAATGATAAAACACTGGAATCAGAATAAGCACCACTTGTGGGCCAAAGTAAGCTACAAGGCTTTTGGGCGACCTATGTATAGAAATGAGGATTTTTAATTTAAGGCATTAATGTTTAATTACCGTAGGGCGAGTGTCCGTGGTGTGAACTTTTTTGAAACGGAAGTTAAAAAAGCCGTTAGGTAATCAAAATTATGTGGATCAACTTAGAGGTTCAAACAGACTGATTAGAAACTCTTCGGAAAAATGAGCTAATCATGTTGAAAATCAGGTTCGTTAGTGTTACTTCCACGTTTTCATGTAAGGGTCTGAGACTTTTATCGGCCAGTATTGAATAGAAAGTTGTCTCAAACTTCGAAAAAAATTATTCCTGACGAAATATATGGAGTTGAGCAGGACCCACCCGTGGGAGTCCTTTAAAAAGACACTTTTGACGTTTCTAGCTTCTACCATCAGAAGAAGTAACTATCTGCCACTAGCAGCGACGCTTGATGGCAATGATGTTATTTTTCAATTCATCGTCAACTTTTGTGCCCGTTTTGATGAAGTTGAAGATTTTTTTTAAACTATAATGTATTATCTCTTGAAGCTAGTGTATTGTCTTAATAATAATATAGTACCAAAAACGTAACTCACGATACTTAATTCTAGCATGGTTTCACCGTTGTGTTTTAAATGCCTTACAACTACTGAAGTGTGAGGGATTTGAGGTTTAAGTTGAGGGATGATTCAAGGGAAACACTCGGTGTGTACGTGATAATACCTGTTCTTGGCGTGTAGTCGTGTTGTACGCTATCAACGATCAGCAGTCGTCGAAATTCTTTCACTGGCTCTCACGATTTCACGCTCACTCGTTGTCGTTGACTGCGACTCACTGACTCAGTAGTCAACTAGCAGTTGTGGTGTGCGAACGTGTGCTTCTTAATGTGTATAGTTACTGTGAGTTGTTATTTGTATTGAGCAATTTTTCGAAATTCAATGTATTTTACAATTTTATGAGCAAGTAGATCAGCACATACTCAATCAGTATTCGATGATATTTCCGCAATAATGTTAATTATTAGCCTATTTTAGTATTATCTCGATTTCAATATTAGCTTATCTTATCAGGTAAGAATTGTTGATTGATGACGTTAAGACTACTAGCCACAGAGCTCTAATTTTGCGTTTAGTGAACCATCATTGTTCTCAAATTCATAAAATGCCGAAAAGACCAGCGGTCTCCTCTAAACTTTCCTTGGAAAAGGAAGTTTAAACCACACATTCCTCACATCCCTCACCACAACAGTAGTTGTAAGGCTTTTAAAACTCAACGGTAAAACGTGTTGGAATAAATAAGGTACTAAGTTGCTTCTCTAACGGATCACAATTCTGCGTCAGTGCTATGAAGTGCTCAGCAGCGTTGCTATGAGTTGAGACGCATTGATACGTGTAGCACAACGAAAAATGGCCCTTCTACGTAAACTAAAGTATTTCTTAGAAGCGTGACGGTAAATTCTGTCATATTTCGCCCCCAATGCATGCTTTGTGCAAGGACATGTTGCATTGCAATCATATGAATGAAATACGATTGTTATTCAGGAAAAGCTTGCCTTGCTGGAGTAAAAATAACGGAAAATGGAAAATTAAACTCATGCATAAGAGTGTAATCCCAGTGTCCTATAACATCAGTGTACAAGAATTATGTGGATTAAATAATTTTGCTCCAAAGTTGAACTAAGGTCAAGCGTCTGTTTCGTATGCCATAGTTTTCATGTGAATCGATTTGCGATAACATATCCACTGAAACTTTGAACGAATAATTGCAATCATATCACTTCATTATGAAAATATTGCGTTAATTATTCGGCCCAATTGACTTATGTCTGACATTTTTGATCAGATTACTGACGAAAAACTGAGGTTTCTCTGTGTCTCTTTTGGTCCAAGTCAGTTTCGCTCTAATCACTGGCAATAAGCGTAGATGTTGAAAGAAAGACTATGCTTGACCATGGTTCCTTAGTTTAAATTATAAATGCAACTATGAAATCAATTTCCGACGCTCAAAAGGCCAAATTCTAAGCGCGTTTTACAAAAACAAAAATCATACGAAATCATAGTACTTCGCGTTTTGCTGAAAAATTAAAATAATTAGAGGGGTTTTTAGCTAATTATTTAGAGATCGTGGTTTTATACTAGCTAATGATTATTTAAAAAATTATGTTTTTTTTTCGGAAAAACTTCAAATATCTGTTAAGGGCACAAGGATCGCACGAACCATTGACTTTATTCACGTTGACATTACTCTACGACCTAGGTTATTTATGAGCATTAGAGCTTTTTCAACTTTTCAAGTGATTCGTTAAAACGACGTTTCAACTAAAGATCTCGATTATTCAAAGCCTTCGACGGTTAGAACTTGGACCTCGTTATTCGTTGAGTCTTTCTCCAAGTGAGAGGTTTAGAAAGTGCCGACCTGTTCTGTCATGTGTTACTCATTTTATACTTACGTTTTTGCAAAGATATCGAACTTTGGTGAGTGTCGTCAGCAAATATTTTTACGTGTAAGCGCATAGCAGCTGGACCACCACCACCACAAGAGAAATAGACTACAATATTATTTTCCTCGTCATTCACTTCTAGATTAGTTTCTTTTGGCTCAACAAGTTCTATCTTCAGGTAAACTGTTATTTTTTTAGAATTATTTTGCTGATTTCGCAGATCGTTTTATTAAGTTCTCTATTGACGAATTACCTGAAAAGTGTTGTATGTTGAGGATTTCAAATACGGTTTAATTGCAAAACTAGAGACAATAATTATAGAAAATGAATACTACTTGTTCATTCATTGAAATGGGTGCTAGTGTAAAAATTACCCCGTGTTTATATTAGTATTGTGAAGGAAATCAACCGCTATTGATGCTCTATAAACCTTCAGTCCTACAGCCTCGGATATCCCTTTAGGACCTAGGACAGCAACAGTACTGTTCTATTTCAAACCTCTTTGAGAAAATTTGTATTATTATTTAGAGTATAATTAGACTATTGGCAAAATATTTTTTACTTAAGGTATTCATTTTTATTTCACATTTTCTTCTTTCTTGAAACAGAAAATATTTTTATAACCCTAACTGTTTAAGAAAAGGGGTATGGTTTTTTTTGTTTAAATAACCTTTATTAATTCCACCACGTTTTACCGTTGGGGTTTAAATGCCTTAAAACTACTGGTGTGATATGGGATGTAAGGAATGTGTTGTTTAACCTTCTTTTTTCAAGGGAAGTATTCCGCAGTAACGTGAAAATGCCTCCCTGAGCCGAGTATTGAACCCAGGTCCTCTCGGTTACGAGACCTCCACGCTACCACTATGCAACGGAACCCAAATCTAAGTTAGAGAAAACTAAGAACATAGATTTTGTTTACTATTACGTTGTGTCAGATTATTTTGTGATAATCTTTAACAAATATATATGCTAGAAAGAGTAACTGATTTATTTAGACGTACAAAAGTAGGAGCACGTATTAAGTCACAACACTGTTGTGACATCAGCCGAGGCTATAAGTTTTCTAGGTGAAATAAGAGTGACAAAGTGTGGAAGTTCGAGAATTGAATTCTAATCACTGTGCATGTAAATATACGCACATATGAGTTTTTGAATTTACTGCAATTCTCTATAGTAAAGTTGTATCAGTGTACCTTCAACTTATTTATAAGTTCTTTATAAGGCCCGTTTTTTCAGGATTGCTAAACTTCATTATGTGAAGTGTAAATCTTCTGGATTTGTTAGCCGTTTAATTCTTAGCTTATTGCTCATTAAAGGTCGGAGCTATGAGTGAAGAACTTCCGGATAAGCCGCTGAATGGTGGAAATGATGACGCTAGCAAGAGTGAGAGCTCTGAGAAATGTCGGTCCAACTCAAGCTTTAGTGGTTCGTTGAATTTAAATATCAGACCATTAGGTATTAACACCAAACTAACTTTTGGCAACCGTAGTTCTACTTCGCGTGATGCTCGCTCTTCTACTAAAGGTACGACTTGCCGATGTCTTAGTGATGGAACTGACGCTGGCCCGTGTGGATCTCGACATTGTTGCCATCGGAGTGGCGCAAGTAACCACTCCGATAGAGGGTTCCAGTCTCGCTCATCTTCTAGTGCGGGATACAAGTCGCGTAGAAATGACTTTTCGAAAAAAAATGCAAACCACGTGAGTGAAAGACAGCACTCGGTGGACTACGGTACCACACCGTATGGATCTACTTATTCTAAAAACTCTGGTGTGCATACTGGGGCTCGGCCGAAACGGCAAGTTTCTACAACATCAAATTTCGGAGCTTATTACGATAACATGCCTATCTACCAAGGCGCGTCTCAACTGGCAAGCACGGAGAGCTACAGTCGCGGTCCTTTAGATGGTTCTAGAAATTCAGAAAATACACATCAGCGATTTGATGACACGCAGTCCCAGAACGAGCTTGATTTTATGCTCGGTAATGGTCACACTAACGTTTCCAGTTGCAGTGGTGAGCACGATGATCTGATATATTCAACAGGTGACGTTGCCAAACTTTCAGATGGCACGTATGATTTGAATGGCTTGAAATTATCTCTAGAGGAGCTCGAATTTGTCTTGGACCAGTCTTTTCCAACGGGAGATTTGGAAGCATCGACCTGCTCTGGAGATGGTTTTGGATATTTTAGCTCGACAAACAACCATTGCATGGGTTCAGATATGTCAGGACGGGAGGGTGGTGCCTGGTCATCACACGTTCAGCATACCGAGAACAGCGCCAACCGCCAGATGAAGTTTCGACGTCATCCTGCGACGTCGGCAGAAAAGGTAAACCGAACCAACTTCTTAATCATTCACAGTTTAGAAAAACATGGTTGGTATTATTTGAATCGTAATAAAATTGAAGTTCTGACCTTACTTGGATGCTTGAAAGAGCGATGAAATACATACATGCAATGTAAAACAACTGAGTGAAGGCGCTAATTCATACAATATCACTTCAACAACTTGTCATTTCTACTGCTGGGTATGGCGGGACGCTTGTAGCACACTCAATTCCATTTCCGAAATACTCATGTTAATAGTATTTCGAATATTGGTTTGATATGAATATCAAGTTGAGAAGATATTTCAATTATATTGACTTTGAAGCGGATGAATTCCGTTTGAGTACGAGGAGATTTTTTTGTCTTCAGTTGCTGGCGAGCAGTTCTCTAGAGTTGGTGGAGCTGCCGTGGGCTGACGACGAGGAGCTCTCAAAATGTCCCATATGTCTGGGCGGCCTCCAGAGCGACTCTCCTGCGCAAACGTCTTCCCGTAATATTTCAATTTGATAAATTCATTGGATTATTTTTTGTGCAATTTAAATATTTTTTAATAATCGCCAGACAGAGCATAGTGTTATTCATAGTTTTATTCTTCTCACTTATCCCAGTCACACTTACATGAGCTACACGTTTGCTGTCTCTGCACACACCCCAGTCACACTTGACAACCCGTGACACCTTGTGTGCTGTGTGCAGACGCAGCCCGCGGCCTGGTGGGCGCTGTGATGCTGGCCAACTGCGGCCACGCCTTCCATTGCTGCTGCCTGCTGCCGCTGCTGACGACGGCGTCTGAGATGTTCTCGTGTCCACTGTGCCGCACCGCCCACGGGGGCGTCACCGGCACGCAGCCCCACGGTGGCACCATGAGGACGTCGCTGCTACCCTACAGCCTTCCTGGCTTCGAGGCTGCGAACACGATCGTCATCGTGTACGAGTAAGGAGCGAGTCTATTTCCAAGTCGAGGATGTTCATGCATCGTGTGGTGTACGTTTCTACTTAACTAGGATTATGTTCCACTTCTTTATTTCATGTATCGCGCTCCCTGTGAACGAGCTTTTCTCAGCCCGTAAACGTGTTAAATTCTACTCTCTTTGAGGAGTACATTGCTCTTGTGTGCTTTCAAACAACTATGCGCTTAGAACTCCAAATAAATTCTTCTCTTTCTTACCATTCATTTTTTGTTTGTTTAGTTTTTATTGGATGGTTCTAGTAATTTTTTTTTGTATAGGAGCAACAAACCTATTGTCATGCTTTTTTATATTTGCTTAGTAAACTTAAATCATTACTGGCTCACTGAAATTGTGAATTTCTATTCAACTTACTGAAGTCAATTGAATGCAGAACGCATTATTGATGCAAAAGAATTAAACCATCGAAAATTCCCTTTCGAGTATCAGTTTAGTATTCACTATAAAAAAATTGTTAGCTTCAATTTTTTTCCTGCTTATACACATATGACTCAGTCGTAGTTGTCTCAGCAGAACTACGCATAATAGCCTATGCCTGCTATTATTTAGTACTCCGTACGTAAAAAGTACTTTTAGATGAGCAGTAGCCAGTGTTTTTATAAGAACTCGAAGTGAACTATTATATTCAATTTGTTTGCCCTTGAATCGGTCAGTGAGCGAGGCACCAGACATCTCTTTGCGCACGGTTTTCTTGAGAAATTTCCTGGGTACATAAATTTATTTTGGTGCAGGTTACCTGAAGGTGTGCAAGGACCTGGTCACCCCAACCCGGGCCAGCCATATCTTCTGAAGGGCTTCCCACGGAAGGCCTACCTGCCGGACACACCAAAAGGCCGGCAGGTCAGTTCCAGGGTGTCCAGGGGCGCGTAGGAATCTGTCAACTGTTTGTTATATTTCTCTGTAAATCTGGGGGCCCTGGAGCCCGTTCAACATTTGCAGTAGTAAAAGTAATGTGTGTGTGTGGTTACCAAACAATAATGATTTTCATACTTATTAATCCAGGCTGTGAAGTAGGTAACTGATGAGATCTGTAAGTAACATATCAAATGTTCAGTAATTCTCCATAAGTCTGAGGGCTCTGGAGCAAGTGGAGTAGCGTGTGTGTGGCTCGCATTCGAGGGTCCCCAGACTCTTTCTTACAAAGTACCCTGAGAAAGGAAGACTACCGGCATCCCTGAAAGGCGGCACACTACTGTGGCGGGGATCCAGGTATCTGAATTGCTCCCAAGTCTTAAGAAATCGAAGGACCGAAGCTGAATGAAGTTTTTATCAGTTGGGTGCCATTTCTGCCAAAGATGTCTACATGCGCCTGAATATTTCTCGAAATGTAGGGGCGTCAATACAGTTGTCAGAAAACTTTCACGAAGAAGTTAGATGCTTCTAGCTCTTCGCTTTTGTTTTCATGAGTGTTCGGTCGATGATGGATGTTGGTGGGAGCATTGTTTATTGTTAGTTTTGATGATTTTATATAATAAATGAATAAGTTTGACCACGTTACGTGTGTCTTAGGAATCTGTAGCCGCAGTACAGCGTATTCCTTAACGAGTAATCATGGTGTATACAATTATCACGTTTCTCAGAAATATCATGAGGCCAGATATTGCTTGAAAAAATGATAACGCAATCCACATCTATCAAAAGGTAGCCCATTTTTAGCTTACCCCTGACTCATCACATCTCATCGCTGAGTCGAACCAAGCTCTTCGTGGTGTTCCTGAACAGTTTTCCTTCTCCGTTCAAGCGTGACCGAAGCTTTCTAGGGATTTTTGAATTATCTTGACCGGTCTTGCACTCGATGGGATTGGATCCTGACTACTTGTTGCTAAGTGTGAACACCGCGTGTGTTATGCGATTAGAAAGGGGTTTTTAATATTGAGGGACGTGTTTTGTTTTAAATTTTTGAAGCGAATTGCCACCGGAGACACTGAATAGCGTTATGGCCATTTATTGACACTCGTGTACTTGGATGATATTTGCCTCGTAGAAATCTAATTTCAAATTCTTTAACCTTGTTTCGTTAACATGTGTTCCAGCTTACTACTTGTGTTTATTCAAGAGGCCAGTGTTTTGTTATTTCCCTCATATTTTTATTTTTCCTTACATTTTTCTTATTTTCTTCGTAAGGTTATCGACTGGTGAGATGACAGGTTAAAGGCGGATTAAGGCAATGATGAGCCCATCAGTAGAAATTGTTTGCTTTGATACGATGGCAGTTCTTCGGCGATGAAAACCACTTTGAATGACTCAAATTACTTCTGCGGCTGAAAAATAACTTATATTTATTCAATTTGTGTCTTTTGAAGAAAGCCAGAATATGTTAGTTTTAGAGTACGTGTTTTTTGAGCTTTGTAACATTTCTTGGTATTTGGTTACGACTCGTGCGCGAAAATTGCCATTTCCAACGAGGCAGGTTAGGTTATACGCAAGTATGCAAATTCATCGCCCCAGGATTTTTGCTGTAAAACATGCGAGATGTAGGAAAAGGATCTCCAATTTCGGCATATCCACATAATTGCGATGACATGCTTGTGTTTCAGGTGGCTTCTCTGTTAAAGAAAGCGTTCGAGAGGCGCTTGGTGTTCACGGTTGGACACTCTGAGTCGCTTGATCTGGACGACTGCGTCATATGGGGGAGCATTGCGCACAAAACCTTGGTCAGGGACAAGAAATTTGGCTACCCTGACCCCCACTACCTGGACAACGTGATGCTCGAGCTGGCAGCTTTGGGCGTTCACGAGGATCCCTAACCTGGCCTTGTGATACGGTTTCTGCAGGGTGCCCTGGAAGTCGTAGAACTTATTCGGGACTGCAAGTAGCTATGGTTAAAAATGTCCATTGAAATTGTTCGAAGAACCCATGTCTAATTATAATTTTGTGGAACTCTTTTGGTAATAAATTGTTTAAGTTGTGTTGCTGTTGAGAGTGGGAGTTGGAGCCTAATGTGCCAGGCTGATATTTTAGCANACGGTAACGTGACTTAGCACGGTAACGTGACTTAGCACGGTAACGTGACCTAGCTCGGTAACGTGATAATTTAGCACGTTAACCGTGATTTTTTGCTTATAACAGTATAACATTATGCCGCAACCTTTCACCTTTGCCGTGTTCCTGGGTTGTAATCATGACTTCATATTTCTTTATAATAGAAAAAAAAATTATTTTAATGCTCAAACTTTGTTTTTGTGGTCAGTTGAATGAATTCTCAAATTTACTTTATTTCAGCATATTGCCAGTGGTAAAAATAAGGTATAATTTCAGTATATTACCTGTGGTAAATATAATACAGGTATAATTCAAAAGCAGAGCTTTATAGTTTTTTTTTGTTTTTTCACTATGTATGGAGTTGGGAAACACTTAATTACTGAGAATGGAAATTGTGTTTACATTGTGCAATCTGTTGGAGTTTACGTTAGCGCATCCACGTTAATTTGACCATGAATGGTTCAACTGGGTGTTTGTTTTAACTGGGTGTTTGCGTTTTCATGCCATTGAATAAGTGAAGCACAGAATACAAATTATTCTAAGATATTTTTCGACTTGCAGAATTTGTTAAACTGCTGTAAAATATTTTTTGCTCTGTAGAAATTAGCGAACCAATATTTACGTTATACCTTAAGTCTATTTCTTGACTGGGCTCAAAAAATACAGGTAAATGAAGTCGGGCGACGGGATGATTTTCTATGTGTATGGACGTACTCAATCCTTATGCTACCTAGTTAGGCATTCAATGGAACGAATATTAGCTCTATTTCATTCTTTATATAAGTTCTTGGTGTATTCCACCGATATTATCATCCTATATTTTTTTGTTTTATTTAGCATGCATTGGATGTTATCAAAAATGATATAATAAAAAGTTGCATATGCCTCATTTCGTTTCTATCGGTGCTTGTGTACTTTGCACATACCTACACACTACAGGCACTGAAAGTATCTATACTAAGTTTGTTAGTGGGATGTGTAACCCTGAGTGTTAAAAAAGTACGATGGTTACTGACAAAAATATATTTGACCTTCAGACCAGTCTGATTTATTAAAAAACGAAGTTCAGTGAATTTCATCAGATATTTGATAACGATCTGGTAGTCGTATGGTTCATGACAAAGTGTTTTGAAAATTGGTCCCTGAGCTTGTCGAAACGTGCTCTCAATATGGTAACCATTGCAGGCTTTGCACTCAAATTATATGTACATAATGTTCGAGCGCACATCCGACAGCGAGGAGTAATTATAATTGAAAAGATTTCAAACTTCGAAAGAGTTTTCAAAGCTGAATTGATGAAGTATTTAGGTATAATAACTGGGAACTATACTTTTGAGCCATTTCATACATTGTGTATCATCATTACTCATACACGGTAAAGAAATTTGAATTTTTTCTATGCAATGGTAAATATTTTTGGGGATGGATTGTAGATTTTACTTTGGTTTACCTTGAATTACCTGTCAATAAAATGGCTAGTATAGCCATTGTTTGCGCAGAGTTCTTTCTTAAAAACTACTTTTTATAACATAGAGCGAAAGTAGAAGACAGGGGAAAACCCTCTCCGCATCAACGTTTCTATTGCACTAGCTTTGTACAGATAATGAGTACAACTAAGAAACTTGCTTCGAAGCCTGTGAAATCGTCATTTTTGTTCATGTTGGTTGACAGACGCGTCCCGTTGCGCTAGGCAAGGATATTACAGAACGGTAATGTTTTCTCTTATAATTTTCTCCTCTTAATTCAAGAAGAATTTCGCATGCAATTTTTCTTTACGACATTTAGCCTAGTAGAGAATACTGTCACAGAAAATACTAAGCTAGGGAACGTTTTCATTGAAAATATTCTCTAGCCCTGTGTTCTCCATTCCTTATTTCATCTTTCTTGGTCTTGTTGATTTTTCTTAGTTTTTAAGTCTCGTCTAAGGTTCTGCTTCGTTGTTGGCGAGCTCTCGAGTTTGGCTCCTGTGCTCCGAGAAAATGCCTCCCTTCGCTGTCACGCCAGAGATGGGCAATGCTCAAGCGGATCAACAAACAGCTTAAGCTTTAATTCGTTCATATTTATTTAGGATTACAGGATTATTTGATATTGACATCTCTGTGCATAAGCGCTTTCACTACTTCGAATATTCGCACAGTACACATTGGATAATTATCACCTCGAGGGTCGGTCCTGCAGTTGCAACAACAAATTTGTTGACTCAGAAGGAAAATCATACGACGTCTGCCCCCAGAGTTGCGGCGACTGTGTGCACAGGAAGTCCCCAAAGTCGTGCTTATTTCCTGCACAATTTGATTTGTGTTGAAAAGATTTAGTTCCACTTATTTCAATTATGTGTTCTTGACGTTTGAGCGCATATTTTGACTGCTTGGGGCCCCTCGGGGGTATGGGATTGGCAATAGGGTTACGGGAGTGAGGTTATCTATCGTATGCTATGGGGACTAGTGACCCCAGGGGGCACTGTTAGGATACCTTAACCTGTTAGTAGGTATTGCCATCATGTGATGTCCGCATAGTTGTTGCGTTCACACGGTTGCTGTCGATTACACAGACCGTGTGAATATACTGCCGGCCACCTGGGCAGTGACCGTTAACTATAAATAATCTTTCGGGACCTCTATCTCCCGTGCTCAATTTACTTCTTCGATTATTCACACTTTCGTAGGTATTTGATCTTTGTCTTTTCGTCCTCTTCACCTCTTTATAGTTAACTTGCTATTTTTCTACACAGGCGATCCTGTATAGGAACACAACACAACTGGTGCATAGATTCCCCATGCACTTTAGTTTATATTAAATGATTCCTTTTCTTCGCTTTCTTGAGATTGCATTACATAAGACTTTAAAGCTTTAAAATAACTAATATCAATTATAGCACGTGCTCTTGCCCACATTACGGATTATATTGTCAGTTTTTTAGATAGTCGTAAGTTTTATCGCCGTCTGGTTCTTTTACGTGTTTTGGTTTCGTTCATTTTTCATACTTAACTTTACTGAAAGTGTTGAACTTTAGAACCTCGGTTAGAAGTTTCTGGTAAACAACGCACAACGTTCTGCGCACAGCGCTCTGATGTATTCATTTTGTAGTTAAAAAATGGAGAATTTCACTGTTTGCTATAGAGAAGAAATTTTACGGCTAAAAAGTGTGGCAACCGCTCCTCCGCAGGCGAGGCAATACGAAAGGCGCAGCGCGACGCAAGGCAACCTAGAGACACCGCTATCACAGGTGAGTTTTTACGAAGCTTTGGAAATAGTTTTATAAATGATGCCGCATCGAAGCTGTAAACGGAGCTCACTTTATTCTAGAGTGTCACAGCAATCCACTTTCATCTGTGAGATAGGGTGATTTGTAGGAAATAAAATTTTTGGGATAAAGAGAAATGCTAGAGTGATCACAAACGTTAAAATCATTAAAGTAAATACATTTTGGATTTAAAAAATATCACGACGAAATGAGCTTCGACTCTTTTTCAAACACTGCAGATGGATGGTTGTAACGATTTTGATGTTTTTGATCAGGTAAGTACTTTTTATCCTTCACTTTATCGATGTGCTGAACATTTATTTTCATGATATTCCCGACGATAAATGACAAGTTGCGAAAATTGGGTCGAAAAGTTTTCCTTTGAGCGTAATTTTTTCTCGCACTATTTATAATGGTGTGTAGATGACATCACACTCAACGAGTTGAATGTGTAATGGAATGCAAGCCTATCTGCGTTCCAGATAAGCGCAGTTTTCTGTATTGGATGAATAATAGTAAACAGTGAATCAAGAAACCACTGATCAAATGTCTCGTCGTGTCACATGCCACCACTTGTGTACTAAATCTTATTCGGTACTCCATGACTTGTTGTGAGAGTGCACTTTGATGTGTTATAAAGCCCGTCACGATTTGTCCTAAAAGCCCGTCGCGATTTGTCCTAAATGCCCGTCGCGATTTGTCCTAAAAGCCCGTCGCGATTTGTCCTAAAAGCCCGTTTTGATAGACTGCGTTTGACTGTTACTCCGGACATCGAAGTGATGTAGTGCTGATGTGGTGACCCATTGCTGGGCAGCAGCTGGGGGGCAGCGGGGCGCGCTTCCGTTTTTCCACGTTTTCCTGTGCGAGGGCGTGGCCCTTACATAATTTCGACAGCAATTTGCTCGTGTGCGATACAATTTTTTCATATAATGTTCGATAATTTTATACCGAAGTGACCTTCACTGAGTCGAGGGGTATCTCCAGGTATATCGATGCTGCCTCCGCCTTTTTCGAAGATTTTGCACTTATGTGGACTCGATGGAAAAATTTGTGCTTCTGCATTTTGTGGATTCGTTGGAAAAAGTTCGCTTTCCTGCTTTGTGCTCTAATGAAAATTCATCTGCTCCTGCATCTGAAAATTCTACTATACATAAATGCATATATAATATAGTAGTAAAATAGGTGCTTAAAAAAGGTAACCGAACTTATTGTATTTATTGCATTGATAAAAGGTAGGTTGAAGCGTATGATTGTATCTATAGCATCTAGAATACGTATATTATGCTTAAGTTATATCTATAGTATCTAAAATACGTATATTATGTTTAAATTGTATCTATAGCATCCAGAATACGTATGTTATGTTGAATTATGTCTATAGTTTCTAAAATACATATATTATGATTAAATTGTATCTATAGCATCTAGCATGTGTATATTATGCTTAAAATACCGCACAGCTAAATAACTTTTGCTGCAGATTTTCGCTTGCCCAATAAGCAACTTACTTAGCGACGATGTATTTTCATAGTTCATGCGTGAATGCGATCCAAAGGTTTAATATGAGTTGTTAAAAATTTTAATCGAAAAAGGCAACTGAAAATTTATTATTTAATTAAATAGGAATGATTAGAGTTTAAGCAGAAATACCTGAGTCACAGAAACGTAAAATCCTCTATCCGCGTCCTTCCAGGTGCCCGTCACTTTTTTGAACACTTAATTCCGCTCGTCTTCTCATCGCCATTACAGAGTTGATGATCAACTGGGATATTGCTTCAAACGATCAAATTTTAAAATAAATTAATTTCTTTAAATCGTTGAGATTACTGGGAGGCGTAATGATGACCTTACTCTTTCTGTAACCCCCCCCAAAAACATCACATGACGTAAGATCAGAAGATATTGGCGGCCGCACATGCTCATGACCAAGAGCAGCTGCGTCACCACACTCTCTACAATGATGTTAAATCTGAAGTGAAATCATGTAATTTTCTGTATCACTGATAAGGACTGCCTTCTCTGACTCAATGATGCTGAGTGGGAATACGTACCCGAGGCTCTGGACCCGTAAATTTTCTATATAATTCCTTCAACGTAAAAGTGAATGATTGCAGAAAAAAAAATTAATTTGGGATATTATTCAATAATATAGATGATATCGAGTATTGCCGAGGCAGTTCAACTGCACAGTTGAATAGACGTAATAGAACTATACGGTATCGTAGATACATAAAATTAACGATCGTTTTAAGTTTGTGAACACATTTATTTGTAGACATTCTGCCTACGCTCTGCAGACTGAAAAAGGTAGCAGTGCAACCCAAAAACTCCAATACGTGTTTAGGTTTCGCATTTCTTCACTTTTTCAAACCTGATACCGAAAAGAGGAAAGTCAATTTAGTATTGTGACGTTAGTTTTTCACTCCTAAATTGTTGTTGTATTTTGACTGGTAGAGTTGTGAGGCCTTGAACGCGTGTTTCCTTTGCCACACTGAGTACTAGTACGCAAATTGAGGTCACTGGATTTTGCATTGACCGTTTTTAAGTTATCCTAACTGAGAGTTTAAAACATTGTACGCTGTTGAATGTCTTAAGCAAAGTTTTCAAGTATAATGGTATCAACGGCAGAAAAAGTAACAACAATTGTAAAAATGGGGCTAATACATGAATCCTAATTTAATGTAGGTTTTTGATGAAACGCCCGACACTTGGGACTTAAAAGCATTCCTTAATATCAGAAGAGTCTCTCGTAAGGTCATTTAGGATTTCCTAATCCCTGACGGCTTTATCGAGAAGCGAAGTAAATTTAAGATAACACTGGGGCAAGTCAAAGCTCGAGAGGACTGCATTCAAATGGCCATTCAATCAGGCTACAGAAGACTCCATTAGTCGATTGGGAGTTACGGGAGAGCAGACTTCCTCTTGATCTCCTCAGCGGCCATCTGCCCTGTGTGGGTTGTGCACTGGCGTCTGTGTGCCGCCATGTCCGGTGCTGGCCTGTGTGGGTTGTGCACTGGCGTCTGTGTGCCGCCATGTCCGGTGCTGCCCTGTGTGGGTTGTGCACTGGCGTCTGTGTGCCTCCATGTCCGGTGTTGGCCTTTGTGGAGACTTATTTCACACTCTCAGCTATGGTAACCTCAACTTTAACGCGTTTCCTCGATGTGACCAACCGGGGAGTCAATTTACCTCAGAAATATAGCATTGTCGCAAGAAATGTCCGAACTCTTTACCGGTAAAATTTTGGCGATACGGCCGCATTTAGCGTTCTACAAAAACCAACTGCAGCCTTATGTACACGTACAATAAGGCTACAATCATTTTTTTCGGAGAACTTACAGTATTTCTATAGAGGTGAATTCTAAAGTTCATACATACGATAAAGCGATAAAGGGTTAATGAACGAGTAATGGGTTGTGCACTGCCATGTCCGGTGCTGGTCTGCGAGGAGTCCGACTCGACGGCCTAGCTGAGGAAACATCAATTGTAGTCCTATGGGGACCGCTGTTGAGAATTATGGACATCAGAATCAAACAATACAATATTTGAATCAAAGGATTTTTTGTTGCTTTGCTTCATTCAAAACTAGGGTAATTATGCACACGCATGCATAAAACGAGAGCGACTGCTCCCGCAAAATTTCGTTCAGATAAAAAATTAGATGGTTCTGTCATGGCTAAAACGTTTCCTGCGATATGACCCATTGGGGGCTCATTTCACCCGTGCAAAATAACATCGAAGCAGGAAATGTCCTGATGAACCAGTCTGCAGATGAATTGACTGCTATTTCCACTATAGGAAGATACAGCCAACGTGCATTAGTAGAAAATCAAATGACAGTAAGTTAGAGGGTGCCGGCAGTAGAAAAATAGCTATAGGTTATGAACCATCAGAGAAGGAACTTTCAGTTTCTCGAGATATTCTTAAGTCTCAACTCTAGGCTTAATACATGGTAGTTAAACTGGAATTGCTTTTAAAGAGAATTACGAAAATAAACAAATGAAGATTTGAACGAAGAACGCACTCGTTTGCTGGTTGAGCACACCAGGTGTACAAGCAAAACAGAAAATGAAAATAAGGAATGGACATGGCAGGAGAGATCTTAGTTGACGTTCAATCACTCTCCGCATATGGACACACGCAAAATTCGACTTCCTGTAGAAGGTAAAAGTTAACGAGTATGACTTAGCACGGTGATCTGGTGACGATAATTACGCTCCAAACGAGGTTGTGGGCCGATAACAGGGTGACCGAGCGTCTACGGTTGAGCAGTAGCTTCGAGCGCCTGGTTACTCCAGCCAACGAACCTCAAAGATCACTTCACTGCCTTCGCAAGTCCCACCATATTAATTAACACTTCCAACTTGTCTCGGATTCGGAATCACTATAGATCCCGTATTTAAAGTGAGCTCATTTCGAGGTATACTTTTGTAGGCTTTCTTGGCTGACCAGACGTACAATTTTTCCTTCTCAGCAGCCAAGAGGTTATGACTATAAAAAGATGAAGTGCACAAGCAAGTTGTGGTCGAAAAGTTTTTCCTTCTTAGGATCTATTAAGGATTTGTTGAGTGAGAAGATAGAAGGAATATCGGAACACAACAATAATCAAAATATATTCAGGTTCCATTTTGAGAACATTCCAGTCATATGTACAACATTTATCGTTTAGTGTGACTATGACTCACCAGAATTTTTCATTCTAACGATATAGTTTTTTTTAGAAATATTCGAAGCTCACTCGATCCAACCAAACAGTTACACTGGGAAATAAATTTATATACTTTTATCCTCTTTCATGGTCCCTTGTCAGAATCTTCCAAATTGGACAAACCCTCTCTGATTGGACAAAGTCTCGTACAACATTTTTTCCAGCCTTGGAAATTAAATGTCACAGAGTTTGACTTTATTTTTACCAGAACGGATTTTTGAAGTGACTATATAGTCATGTAAAAGAATCAGTGAATAGACCTGTGGACTAGCTATCATTTTGATCAGCGGCAATTTATGGTCCATTATGACTAAGTATTTGCTAGCATTTTAGTACTTCTGAACGCATGATTAGTTAAAAATGATCCATCACAGAGCAGGTTACGTGAAGCCATGAGCTAAAATAGATTTGTTCACGGCGAAGTTTACACTTGGTGGATATTTAGCGTAGGTTGCTGTTTGCCTCTCTGTCTATTCGCGGTAATCGGAATGTGAAGAAGACAGCGCTCTCAGCTCTATACAATGGAGATTTCAGTGATCGTAAAAATGCATAGTAACTGGTTAGCTAAGGACAGCAAAACTAAACGAACAATATTGTTGTATAATTTTTAAAACGGCCGAAATTAAATAATCCAGCTTTTTGCATAGGACACACCATAGCTTCCAGTCACGAGACGTCCTTACAGATTTGAGGATGAAATACAAAAGTTCGGCATCAGCATTGCCTCGGGAGTGCAGAGGTTTTTACTCGTGCAAATTCACGGGTGAAAGAGAAAAGTTTCTAAAGTAGCATTGTCCAGAGAAGGAGGTTTTTCACCGTGGTAAATCCAAGGGTAAAAACCTAAAATTTGAGGAGTAGCATCGCCCCAGGGAGGCAGGATGACACCGTGCCGCAACGCCTGACCTCGCTCCAATAAAATAAACAAAGGCAGTGAGTCGAGGGATTAATGCCCAGACAGAGGCTTAGCGAGGCCCCCGGTCCTGGAGTCATAAGGTTACCCTGGGCGTCCTCCGGGCCCCTTCAGAGGACATCTCGCCATTTTTTAATACGGAATCCTATCTCCAGGAAACCAAAACACTCATCTAAGAGAAGCCTTTCGTCGCGCACTATATGGAGCCAACTTGGGAGCCTCCGACTATTCCTTGCCAGCAAACTTTCTTTCCGTAGTACACCGAGTACGAGCCGCACGGGTAGTTCCATCAAATAATCCGAAGATAACCGCGGAAAAATATCCGATACTAAACCCTCGGTCGTGGAGTAGACATCCTAGCTTCCTCGATGGGTTTTTGAAATTTCGTTTTCACACTGCGAAAAGGGCTCATCGGGATTGGTGTTCAGCTTGGGTTTGGTTGATAACTTCAAATAAATAAAATTTTTCTTTTAGACTGCATACTTTAAACGCATTCATTTGAGCACGTTGTTTCCTTGGCGAGCAAATTCCCAGGAGATTGGTGTAAAAGTCAGGAAATTTCACATGATTTTCGTTTTTACTTTTTTGTAATATTCTACTTGTGGGAATTTTCTACTTGTGCGAATATTCTACTTGTATGAATTTTCTACCAATGTGAATGTTCTACTTGGGTGAATTCTACCTGTGTGAATATTCTACTTGTGTGAATTTCTACTTATGGGAATATTCTACTCGTGTGAATATTTTATATGTCTGAATATTCTACTTGTGTGAATATGCTACAGCTGTGAATATGAAATAACATTTGTCCAGTTGATTTATGAGCAGGAAATCTTCGTCTGAAAATAAACTAAATTATAAGAGCAGATAGAAACATCGATTTCCAATCAAATTCGTTACTAAAAATAGAGCTTCTGAGTGATAGCTACGCTCATCATCGCTATCTGAGAAAAAAAATAAAAATTAACACACTTATTTACATGCAAGCGGAATGCAATATTCTTAAAATAAAACTCAAGGAATAAAAACCGAGCCCATCATAGCGTGCAAACATTTCAGAAGCCAAGTTAACATTTGGAGTTGGGGTTGAACAAGTGCGGTCGTTCGAGAGAGGTCTGTGCTGGCGGATCGAAACGCTTTCTATTGTATTTAAATCATTGGCAGATGTGGATGTTAAAATTTTTGACATTATTGTTGAATATTATATACATAAAATTATTGTGTAATTTTGTTTAGCATTGTTTAATATAATATTATTGAATATTCTACTTGTCTGAATATTCTACATGCGTGAATATTCTAAATGAGTGGATATTCTTCATATGTGGATATTCTACAGATGTGGATATTGTATTGAAACATCACAGCGTTATTTAATCGTTGCGATAATCTGTTCTGAAATGTCACGGCGTTACAGAATCGTTGCGATATTCTGTTCTGAAATGTCACAGCGTTACAGAATCGTTGGGATATTCTGTTCTGAAATGTGACAGCGTTACATAATCGTTACGATATTCTGTTCTGAAATGTGACAGCGTTACAGAATCGTTACGATATTCTGTTCGGAAATGTGACAGCGTTACAGAATCGTTACGATATTCTGTTCTGAAATTTAACAGCGTTACAAAATGGTTACGATATTCTCTTCTGAAATGTGACAGCGTTACAGAATGGTTACGATATTCTGTTCTGAAATGTGACAGCGGTACATAATACCTTTCATGACGTCATGGTATTGCATTGGCAGCATCGCATCGTTACGGTGCAGCTTCACATTTATTGCGTACCGTACAATAGAAAAGAGCAAGGGAATTCAACAATTGAAAAATAATATTTAGTTTAACAATTCTAGCTTTATGCATATACATATATAGTGAATTGCAGTTCCGATGAGGCATTTTATTGGTGTTGTCAAAGGATGAACAATGTATATTTATGCAGACGTAAAACTAAAAAGTTCAGTTTGTTTTGAGATGTACAGCAACGTTTGTTTTTATCTCGGATAGTGGATTGAATGAAAAGCATATTGGAAAGATCAGCTGTTAACACTCGACTGAGGACTGGGTAATGTAACTCAATGACTGAACGGCTCGCCAGCAGCCCACAACTGACGGCATAACTGACGGTCCAACTGACGTACAAATTATGGCATAAATGACATACAAAAGACGACACAGCTGACCGCACAGCTGACCGCTCAACTGACGGCACAACTGACGGCACAACTAGCGGCACAACTGACGGCACAACTGACGGCACAACTGGCGGCACAACTGGCGGCACAACTGGCGGCACAACTGACGGCCTATCGCGTGACAAAGCGAGTGCGACTCTGACTAATAGAACATGACAAGAGGAACGAGCGAGTGCGTCATTCTTAGGTTGTTGTCCAAGTCCTGCGTCGTCAGACAACGAAGTTAACATTCCATGATTACATTACACCTGCACCATCGGTACGTGGTCTATGAACACATCACACCGCACCACACCATCGGTACGTGGTCTATGAACACATCACACCGCACCACACCATCGTCACCAGTGTGTGTTGTGCTGAATGTCGCCAGTGTGTGTTGTGCTGAATGTCGCCAGTGTATGTCGTGCTGAATGTCGCCAGTGTGTGTTGTGCTGAATGTCGCTAGTGTGTGTCGTGCTGAATGTCGCCAGTGTGTGTCGTGCTGAATGTCGCTAGTGTGTGTCGTGCTGAATGTCACCAGTGTGTGTTGTACTGAATGTCGCCAGTGTGTGTTGTGCTGAATGTCGCCAGTGTGCGTTGTGTTGTGCTGAATGTCGCCAGTGTGTGTCGTGCTGAATGTCGCTAGTGTGCGTTGTGTTGGGCTGAATGTCGCCAGTGTGTGTCGTGCTGATTAGAAGTACAATATAAAGGAACTTGCACTGCGAGTTCTTTTATACACGGCTGAATATGGGCCAGATTTACCTGTACAAGTTTGTGTTATATTACTTACCCATACAGTATATACATAAATATTTACTATGTTTTCTGTGAGAGAAATAACAGTTTTAAAAAATTATGCTGTGGCAATTAAAAACTAAATGATACTTCAAAGCATTTCATTTTTACTAAATTGATACGCATCACTGTTACTGGGAGGAGGCCGATGAATAAATGGATACTAATATTAAGGAAAAATACTGCGTTTATGAACAGAAAGAACGCCCCATTCGAAGAATAATACACAAAACCCTCCGGAAAAGGGTGCATTGCATTCACTTCTCAGTCAACACGTAACTAGCAAACTGTACGGGACACGTTAAGATTTGTCAGTAACTTCGGAATGCATTTGATCTGAATTCACAATTTTGAGATCATTTTAGCGTTTCAAATGCTTGCGATTTTCTTCATCAGAGTGTCGCAAAAGGATGCAAAATATACTTTACCTTTTGATGCATTCTCTGATGACAAACACGTTCATCATTTTGAGCAAATCTCTCATTTGTGAAGGGCTAACGAGAAACTAACATTTTCAACGAAGTAGCTGTGCTGAAAAGCAATAATCTCGCTAGTGTATTAGGGTGTGTAGACACGATTAATCTCGTCAAATTTGATTTTGATGACACAATGTTTCCTCTTGGAGTTGTGTTTGCAAAGCACGCTAGGAAAACAAGCAAGCACACCCTAAGGGGAGCGTCAGGTCACAGAGAGGGACGAGTTATTAATGTGAACATGAGGGGCACTCCAGTAAATGATGGCAACAGACAGAGCATTAGATTTAATGGACTTATGCTGGTCTGAGCTGTTGCGTGATAAAGAGTGCGTGATGCCCGTGACATTTTAAGTCTCTCTGCTGTGTGTACTAATGGTGGTATGGTGTGGTGAATTGTCATGGGGTGTGTGTACTAATGGTGGTTTGGTGGGGCGAATGGTCATGGGGTGTGTGTACTAATGGTGGTTTGGTGGGGCGAATTGTCATGGGGTGTGTGTACTAATGGTGGTTTGGTGGGGTGAATGGTCATGCGGCGTGTGTACTAATGGTGGTTTGGTGTGGTGAATGGTCACGGGGTGTGAAGAAATTCGGTGAGGGTAGGGAAGTGCTGAACTGAAAGTAGAGATCGTTTTTAGCTCACGCTGTTTCTCTCGAGTGAAGTTATAGAAAGACTTAAAATAATAAACCCTAAATAAGAAATAATAAGACCTTAAGTATGTAAAATATATGTAGTTATAGGAAAACGTTCATACTGGTGAAGGGATGAAGGCGTCAGTGGGAATAACATCTGTTCTTAACGAATAGCGCGAAGTCTTTCCTAACGGACGTTAGAGGAAGTATTAAGTTGTCTCTCACGAAATGTCACATCTTTATATCAGGCGAAAACTGACTTCCCAGTCTTTGGTTACAGATAACCAAAAACTGGGAAGACAGTGCTCCTAAAATTTTCTACCTGTTGCACCAATAGATGTTACAAAACTCCTAAATTCCATAGTGACGGAAACAGTCGTATAAGTTAAATTAAATAGTTTGAGGATATAGTCGTTCCGATCTTTTCATAGGAAAATTGACGCGCGATAAGCTCCTGATCCAACGCACCTCTAAACTTTGGCTCGTGATCGATAGAACATCCCTCGCTTTAAGGTTTCACTTTGCCCCGGTATTCATTATTAAACAGAAATAATTTTCGAAGCTAGTAGCGTGGCCGGTGCGTAGCTCACTGTCATTAGTGCTGGCGGGCCGAAAAAATATCAAGTCTCTAAAGCCTGAAGTCGGGGGCCCGTCTTTGGTATCGGAGCGGCCCGTCCGTCTGTATCAGAGCAGAGGTGCGAATTATGGCTGGCGCTAGCCATAAATTTCCTTTTGTTTCCGAAGCTGCGAGGGTCTCTTGAACCACGTATGTTTTACGTGGAACTCCTCCATATTTCTTGGGCGCCCGAGGTACCGTAAGCCACAGGGCGCTATGACTTCAAGTCACGTCGTGCGCGGCACACGCACTCCAGGCCACATGCTGAAGCACGGCAAGGGTACAAAGACAACTCGTGCGCTCCTTTTTGCTGGCGGGGGACGTTTCAAGCGTAATTGACTTGAGTGACCTCTTGAGCTAAAGCATGAGCAAGTCTGTCTTAGTACTTCAGCTAAAGCATGAGCAAGTCCGCTTTAGGACTTGAGCTAAAACATGAGCAAGTCCGCTTTAGGACTTGAGCTAAAGCATGAGCAAATCTGTTTTAGGACTTGAGCTAAAGCATGAGCAAGTCCGTTTTAGGACTTCAGCTAAAGCATGAGCAAGTCCGCTTTAGGACTTGAGCTAAAGCATGAACAAGTCCGTTTTAGGACTTGAGCTAAAGCATGATCAAGTCCGTTTTAGGACTTGAGCAAAAGCGTGAGTGACCTCTCAGGTTAAATCTGCTTAAATCTGTGGGTGCAGTGACTATTTTTTTTAGGTTCCTTGACAGTAAGTACTCATCATCATCATCATCATCATCATTATCATCCTCATCAAAAATTTACTTGTGCTTTAGGTAGGTATACATGTATAAATATATATTTGAATATATATACAGTATTCTGTATATATATGCACATACTAATAATTTGTCTGATGAACATGCAAGTTCACTTTTTGAATACAAAAATGAGCTGTCTTGACTGTGTGCACAGAGTGACGTGCCACAGCGTGTGCGTCAAGCGAATTTCGAAGCAGCGATCACTCACGACTGCTCAGATAAGCAAGTCGCCACGTGGTCGCCGGCTTGAGCCTGAACTTTCTCTATAAAAATCGAGAAGCCAATTGGTCTGGAAACTTATGAGGATATTCCTTTCACTTCTTCCACAGAAATCAACTACAAATTCAGAAAAATTGAGTGTTGTGGAAAAATGGAACCGCGAGGGTATTTTTTATACAGTATAATCTTTAGGTTATCAGTAAATTTGAGTGGTTTTATTCATTCTTGAAATGCTGTTTTCAAGAGGAATAAAATATTTTGTTATTGTAATACGCTATGTAAAGCTGATAAACATATACATGTGTACGCGATGATTCGTAGGTCCATTCTTTCCAATGCATCCAAAAAAATGAGGCGATGCATTTTTTCTGTGACTTGAATTCAATTACACTCCTGAACAGAAAAGGCTTCAAATTTAAAAAGTTTCGGAGGTTAGAAAGGTGCACGTGCTACTATTCAAATTGTTATTTGCTGACTCCTGTACCACCAGGTTCAAGCCATGCCATTTAGTGCGTTATTAAATGCGAAGGCTTCCAACAACGTATGCGATATGAAATTCTCATCATATGTTATCATTTCTGACGGTAAACTTTGTCTTCCGTTAGAGCATAGCGCATTGTATTTCCTGAAATTTATTTTTCACCACTTACGTAAAATTTTACTTGTATGACTCGAAGAAATTGTCATGTGTGTATAGCATTGGTTCTTATAATTTTTTGATGAATTATTCAGCTCCCTTTCCTCATTATTAAACAATCGTTAAAGGCAATCGGTACCTACATTAGAGACGAAATAAAAATGCCGCGTTATTGGAAGGAAATCACGGTCGTCTAGAGCCAATCTGCCCCTTCTTCTAATACAAAGTAGAAATAAAGAGTTCAAAGCTTCTACCTTATTAAAGCTGATGAGTGAAAAGTTTTCTTCTATCATGATGCTTCACGTACGCAGAACATGACAGAATACGCGCGCAATTTCCAGCGAGATCATTCGCAGAACAAGTGTGAGAGGAAACTTGACGGGAAGTTTAATGCTGTCCATCTCTGCGAAGTCTAAGCTCATCTCGGAGGAATGTGGCAGCGGTCGTCCAGCGCCCCAGGCAGTCGAGCTAATCAGTGGAGAATGAACAGTTTTGTTTCTTCATATTATTGTGTATCTCAAGGGAAAGGTGTAAGGAACTGTAAAAGCGAAGCATCGCTGTGCGTATGTTGAGTGGAGGGTGTAAAGAAAGGTGGAAGCGTAGAATCATTTGATGTAAGCTTCACGACATCAAAAATTTTCTAAAAGCTGCCTGAAAGCTGGGAAATTTTAGTTGTCGAACTACACTGTACAAATTAACTTCGTATTGAATTATCATTGTACCAGTGAAGTTAAATTGCATTAACAGACAAATCTTTGGTTGTGCCTCTACATTCATCAAGAAATGCTGTTTTTTAAACGCTTCACTGTGCACCACCAGATTCCATCGATCTACCACCTGAGATCTGTTTCATCGAGTGACATGCAATGTGCGTTTCGCAAGTCAGGATGTTGGGATGACAACACGAATCCTTCACACCAGAATAGCAGAACGTCAAGGCAGAGTTATCATGTCTCACTGGTTCTCGGCGATGGGTCCTTCTTCAATACCGATTTGAGAATATCATGAGGAGTTGTGCGGGTTCGCATAAGACCGTCATATAAGATGCGAAGTTTCGGTTCTAATGATACAATATTTTGAATTTCAGCCATTTCGAGTCCTTGAAAGAAAATCTGCCCCTAAACTGCTGTTCGCTTATAGTGATAATAGAGGGTGAACAGACAAACTCCTAATGCACTTTTTCCCAGAGTTGATCATAATTTTTGACGTCGCAACTTTTCGATAGTAGCCTTTTCCTTTGGTTGATTGCTAGATTAAATGTATGACAAATTTGCCCACAAAATGATAAAAGCTAGATTTTGAATTGATTCTTATAAACCATGACTAATTTTCTCGTCCCTTTAGATTATTTTTCAGGAGAGATTTGACTAAATGACGTCGTAATTAGCGCCATTCTGGCAGGCCTAAACCACATCTCTCGAAAATAAAAAACCCTTCGGTGGACGAGCGCATATTCCATTTGAGGACATCAACGGCGAGCCCAACAGCCGAAGCAATTATGTCAGAAGAAGCCTTTTGTGAACACTAATTAGAAATTTTATGAATTAGTAATTACTTCCATATTGATGAGGCTAGTCTGGCGACCCTACGTATCGAACTCATCGTATTTAGGATGTTCCGGCGGAGCACAGAACACGGACCCGTTACCGCCGCCCTCGCGTGCCGCGCAGCACTAGAGTAATTGTACAGTAAGTACGTTGCTCAGGTCTCCTTGAGTTCTCGCCCGTTCGACGGGATTCCTTATCCCATTTCTCAAATGCCCTCACTAAAGTTTTACCACTCCAAACGGCACCTTTTGTTATTCACAGCTATATTATTCGTTTTACTGTTTTTTTTTAAATAGCAAAGGAAAGACCCGTAAGCGCTTCAAGGATTGTGAAGCCACCCTCAATCTACCTGATTGTTTTAAAAGTTGAACATATGTGCGCATATTTTGTACAATAAATATACGTACACACATTTCATAACATATACCACTAAGTGACTTATAAGCCTACTTACACCCGGAAATTCCTTCGCAAAAAAAGTTGGCAGAACTCAACCACCGTATTTACTAACCTACTGAACTGCTTGCTTGCATAAAATAGTATGTTAAGTTTTTCATTGCCAACGCAAAAGCTCGATCGTGTAATAAAAATTAACCACACCATCTTACACACGCAAGGGGCGTAGTATAGACGCGGTGCTAAAGTTCAGTCAAGTTTGTTGTGGGTCACTCTGTACTTACTGCCCGCGTAATGTGATCAGTTTTATTTGACTTATTTATTATTAATCATAATTTCTAACGTCCGAGACTCCAAAAGCCCTTGGCTCAGGCTGCATGATCGAATAGGAAATCGAACATGTTTGAGTTTTTTTGTTTAGTTTGAAACTTGAATTGGTTCCCTTGAATAGAGTGAAGTTTATTATTTACCAGGGTTTTTTCGTTGTTAATAACGAAATACTTTTTATATCCAATCTACATGCCGTACCCAGAAACCTTCCAGGATTTCTATGACGTGTAGAATTTACTTTGTTTTGAAAGATGAGAAGAATTTTCAAAAGTAGATGAATAAATTATCATAATTCATTCAATATGCATTCGAGTGCGTTACTCAAAAGGTTGTTTCACAACGCAACACATTATTCTAGTATTTATCCGGACCGTACTCACATGAAGTTCTCATTTCCCGCGATTCCACGCTTTCCTTGTTTGCCTTCAAACTTGGCTTCGAGTTCTGAATTGATTAAAAATACTTCCATCAACATTGTTGTGAGAAAATTGCTGCTATTAAGCAGTTTGTTTGTTGTTTTGCATCTTGCATGCATTCTCTTCTCGTCGCACTTGGATAAATTAAAAGCCGCTCGGTAGACTCTTCAAAGCCTGCGCCAAGACCGTAACTGAAGTAACATTTCTGTATCTCTTAAGAACTAGACCGAGTGAAACATATTTGTGCCTCTATAGGGAGTGAGAGAGAAAGAGGCATAAAATTTCACTCCCACCCGAGAGTGGCAAACTAAGCAGTTTTGCGTCTATAAACTTTGCGGGAATTTTTTCTTTTTTGAGATAATAGCTGTTTAATGTTTGAAAGGAGGAAATTTGAAAACAAAATTCCCCACAAATAACTTGTTTGTACTTTTACTTCACAGAAATTGTTCAAAGTTTCCACCAC